>OX031022.1:18757538-18890038 GCA_943736025.1 Tenthredo mesomela
TAGTACTGTATAAATTAAATTAAATTAAATTAAATTAATCAACTATTCATTATCATTATTATTATTATTATTGTTATTATCACTATTATTATTATTATAAATGAATGAATAAATAATAATAATCATCATCAATGAAGTAATAAAATTTAAATACAGTATAATATACATAATTAATACATCATATATATTATACATATATATATATATTATAGATATTATACTGTTTAGCTCAAGTCCCTTACTCCTATTCCCTCCTATAACTACAGTTCCGAATGAATAGTATATAGTTAATTAAGTATTTAAGGACGAGATTTAGATAATTATTTTATAAAATCGATATAATATGTACATGTATAGTAGAAGAAAAGAAAAAAAAAAAAAAAACATTTTCAATCTAAATTATATAAATAATAGTAATGATAATAATAATAATAATTATTATTATTATTATTATTATTGGTACCGCTACTACTACTACTATCATCTATTTACCTATCTATACCCCGCCCTTACCCAGAAAAATAAAAAAACGCTCATTCTTAACGTTATTATAGTATAATATGATGATAAAATATAAGTAAACGATTTTATTAATAATCCCTCCAATATGATTATTATAAATTAATGAATTTATTATAAATTATAAATATACTATATACCCTAGTAAGGTATACAACAATACATCTGTATAAAACGCAAAATTATTTTATATCACAATATACCCTATCTAGTATATATATATATACACGCCTATGCCTATTGTATTAACGCGTACGATGAAATTATCTACTATTTTTCTTTTTCTTTATTTATCATTTATAAATCTATCGAGCAATATTCTATTTAATATATTTATATGTCTTATCAATTTATAGGAATGAATTATGGCTGTATGCGTATACCTATTTATCTATCCGCCCAAAATTCATTTCTAAAAGTAGAGCTTCTATTCTTCTTCTTTTTTACACACACACACACTACTATTATTATTATTATCTATTATAGTAAATCATATTGTATTTTAATACAGAATTGATGATGATGCAATATAATATAATATTATAGCTTCGATTATTTATTTCACACACAATAAATATATATATATATATCCTTATCATATAATAAATAATTTCAACGATTATGAGAATCCTGTGACTCGTTCAATGGCCTGACGTTCTTCTATAGAACTCATTTCTTGATAACGATCAAACTCTATAGAAAATGAAGCTGCGCCTGAAGTCAGAGTTCTCAGACTCCTAGAATATCCCAACAATTCGGAGAGCGGTGTTAGCGCGTATACAATCTGAAAATAAAAATAACAATAACTCAGATTCTTTCATCTGTATGTACAACGAGCATATTTTATATTATCTTTAATACCTTGCTCTGACCCCTTGATGAAACTTGTTGTATCTGCGCCCTGCGTCGAGAAAGGTCTGATATTACCAGGGATAGTGTTTCCTGGGTAGTTACTACCTCCAATTGCATTACTGGCTCCAGAAGTATAGTTCCTCCTCTCTTAAGCAGCTGTAATAAATTATTAAACAGTTACAATTCAATTAACGATTCAGAGATCTATAATCATCGATAGTTACCTTCTGTATGCACTGCGTTACCGCAGCAGCTATCATAGTCTCAGAAGTTCCTCTTCCTATTTCAAGCCAGTGAAGTACTACGCCGACTTTAATTATCGGACATCCAAGTTTAGGTCCGTTTGAAAAAGCAGCTTTAATCCCGCTGTTAACTGCCTGCAAAATCTTAGGGCTTATGTTCATAGTGTTAGATACACAGTCAGGAGATTTGTCCAGCTTTAGGAGATCCGGTTCTTGATAGTCTGGTAAAATAGACAACGTAGTTTTCACGCTGTGCTTAACTGAGCCTATCTTATGGCTGGTCTCATGACTGTCCTTAGCTACGTTGGTCAGCGTTTCCTTGTAGGCAATTTGAAGCGGTCCTAAATCTGCCTCGATTTTATATTCCGTTTTAATCCTCTCCTTTATTATCTCCAAGTGCAATTCTCCCATTCCAGCTAACACCGTTTGTCCAGTTTCAGAATCCAGTGTAACACGCAAACTCGGATCTTCCCTCTGCAACTGTTCCAATGCGGTGTCCAACGCCGCCTGATAACTTAGGGAAGGTGGTTCTATAGAGCAGAAGAATACAGGATTTGGAACTCTGGCACCAGTCCCAAAAAAGCTTTCCGCCTCTTCTTGGCTCACATTCTCATGCTTCTGCATTGCTTTTTTCGCCTGATTAACAGCCGTTACGTTAACGCTGAGCAAGTCCCCTGTAACTGTTGTCTTCAGGGATGAAACTGCGGCGATATTTCCTCTGCCTAGTTCCCCAGCCTCTTTATACTCGTCTGCATAAGGCGTGTACAGTTTTCCAATCTGTTCACTCTTTTCTTGTTTAACGTTGTACACCTTCTGCCCCTGCCTCAAAGAGCCTGAATAAATCCTAACGAATGTTAAAGGTCCCTTCTGCTTGTCGTGCACCACCTTGAATACCCTCGCGGCAAAACTATCCCCAAAACATTCGTACTGTCTGGAAGTTTTGTTCCTCTCTGGCGATGGAAGGTAGAGAATTACCGCATCCATTAACGGCTGTACGCCAATGTTTTTGTAAGAACTTCCCAAGACCAGAGGCACACCCTTGTTAGCTATAGTCGTTCTACGAATAGAATCTACTAAGTTTTGAGCAGTAACGTTCTCCATTGATTCTTGTGCTATTATAATATCAGCAAGTGTATCGTCTAGGCCAGATAATCTGTCTGTCAATATCCCCCTGGCCTCTTTAGCCAGTTCCCAGACCCTCCCATATTCCCCCTCCGTCAAATCAATCCTCTTGAAATTTCTCCCGCTGTCTTTTTTGTCAAATTTAAGAATCTGCATAGTCAATAAATCTACTATCCCCGTCAAGCCCGATCCTTCCTCTTGGACTGGTATTTGAGCCGGGAGAGCAACAGCCTCAAGCTTAGCTTCAATAGACTTGACGCAGTAGTTAAAGTCTGCATCAAATCTGTCCATCTTGTTCACATAGACAATTCTTGGAAGCTTGTAGCGATCTGCTTGTCTCCATACGGTCAATGTCTGCGCCTCGACTCCAGCTGAGCCGTCAAGGACTACTATAGCTCCATCCATAACGTTCAATGTCTGCTCTACTTCCATTGTGAAATCTATGTGCCCTGGTGTGTCGATTAGGTTGAATCTGTGATCCTTCCAACCAAAAGTTACCGCTGCTGATGTTATAGTTATACCGCGCTCTCTCTCTTGGTCCATGTAATCGGTGACGGTATTACCGTGGTGAACTTCTCCCATGTTACCGATAGTCCCTGAATAGTAAAGCATGCGTTCCGTCGTCGTAGTTTTACCTGTTATCAGTTAATTGTTATAAAAATTGATCAAATATTCTGAGGTAGTATGAGATTCGAGGATATTATTGTATCATTCATACCGGCATCAATGTGCGCTAAAATTCCAATGTTTCGGACTTTGGATAGCTCAATTTCCTCCTTGTCTGAACGCTTTATTTTTATTTGAGTAGACATGGAGCGCTGGCGAAATTTGCACCAGGTTTCTTTTAAAATGTTACGCCGCAACATTGTGGAGATATTTAATTAATCTAATCTGGATTAATTTCAGGTCGTTTTTTGAGGTTAGGGTAAAGTCGATATGTTCGATTTTTTTTATAGTGATATAGAAGCTTGTAACGGTTTTAAACGGCTTCTAAATTCTTACATTTACGAAATAATGATTTTTAATTATCTTGTCGTGATTCTAAAGCGTCGAATAACCGATATTAACATTTCGTTTGAATTAGGTTAGGTTTGAAAACGTTCGATGTTTGAAACTGACATAAGGTTTTAGGTTATGTCTGCATAACGCTTCTAAACCGCTTTTAAATCAGAAACATCATGAAAGCTTGATTCTAGATTATCTGATCTACATTATACGCAGTTATATACGTATAATAGTCGCATTTTAATTATCTAATGAATTTTATTGCCCAAACGTCGAATCAAACGTTATGGCAGTAAAAAATTCCCAATAATAAACGCTTAAAAATAATAATTACTAAGTATATTTGAGTTCATAGTCATAAGTAGTTTATTGAACAATAGTATATCGATCTAAGAATAACAAAATTTATCAGAATTTGGCTTTTATCGTAGTCTCGTCCCAGTAAGAGTTAAATTTCTTCCACTGCCATCTCTTTTTCGGATCTTTTTTGCTCCACGAAGGGCCGAAGTTCGACATTAGTCCTGTAAGAGAATAAAAGATGAAGAATAATAGCCAGAACTTATTGTCCTTGTCTCATTGTTCATTACGAACACCCACCAGCTTTCTGAGCCATAGAGACCATAGTCGATACTCTTTTCTGCTGAGTTTTACACAGGCCAGTTATTCGACGTGGTAGCATGCAACCATCAGACCTAAGGAATTGACTGAGAATAAGAACGTCCTGAAAAAAAATAATAAGACCGGTTTTATTTTTTTTTTGTTTGAACTCAATGCATTTGTTTAATTACTAGAGGCTCTTGAGACGCATTTCTTACAGTATGTTTAAGGTCTAGACCAGCAGCACAAAGCGGACAAGATCCATTTTCAGAATTGTTTTTAATCAATAGATTTTCTCTTGGCGATGGGACCTGCACACCTTCTATTATCAGAACGTTACCCTCTCTGGTTTCTTTTACTAAAGAAAAAGAAGAAGAAGAATGATTGTTGATTGTTTTTTTTTTTTAAGCGTTTTAAGGAACATCAATCATTGTGTTCGTAAATAAGAGATAATAGGAGATTCGATAGGTTATGTTATCACAAACGCGATTGAATTATGGGTTTTAAATGTATAATAAATGTAAAATGTAAAATTTATTGTATTTTTTAATTTAACTGACTTTCTTTTAATCTCGTTACTGAAGAGAGTGATATGCATCTTATTGTTTCTCGAGATATCAGAGTTTTTCCGATATTTGTAGCCAGACGACAGAAGGCGGCCATGATTGTTTAGTTATCTGTAATACCGACAATCGACATATCGCGAAAAAGTAACTCGACAATGCGACCGCGAGATGGCGATACCATTCGTCACCCTGCTGGAGCACTGACCTGGGGTAATGGGCATCTGTCACAGGGTCAGTGACCTCAGTGGCCCTCGTGGCGTCGATGAGTACGCATGGGGGTTGCGTTAACGAGATTCGATAGAAATATTCCGAGAATAAAATATAATCTATACAGTAGTAGTTTTTTTTTTTTTATTTTATCATCATATCCAATTAAACTGAGGGGTATGGGTATCAAATAACACAAAAATTTCATGATCAGGATTTCATTTTATTATTCGATAAATAACAAGCAACGAATAACTGGCTAATAATTCGTTAATTAATTAATTTAGCCATTGGTATAAACCCACAATATCAATCTTACACAGGCATTGGGCATTGATGAACAATATTGTAAAATGAATAAAACCGACAAAGCGTAAGCCAGTCAGAAAAAAGTTATCTCGCTGAAAATAATCGCTTGTCTAAAATCGATAAATGAAAAATAAATTTCATCAACACGATAAGACTTGGCAAAATTCATTCCTCCTATGATCAAAATCAAGAAATTCAATCCCCTTGCGATATGGGGGATCCCCTATCCCGTTTCGACCCTTTTCCCTTTCCCTTAGTCTTATTCTCTCTTTTCCTGCTCGAAGAAGAAGTAGAAGTAGTAGAAGCAGAATCTGCGGGACTAGAGTGGCTCGAAACCTCTAGATCCCACCTAGCTAAAGCGTCTCTTAAATTCTGTCCGTCTCCTTCCTCATAAGTATCAACATCAACGTGTAAATTATCCTGATTAGAATGACCGTTGTTGTTACCACCGCCGTCTATATTAGCTCTCATATCTTTTCTCTGATCGTCCGTATGCTGAGGACATCGCATTGATCTGGTACACAATTTCTTAGTGTGTTCTGAAACAACGCCGCATATCTGTGTCAGCAAAGCCCTCTTCTCTTCTATAGACATGTTCTCATAATTTGAAGGAGAATTCTCGTTGCTAGTGTGATTGTTTTCTCCTCCACCTCCGCCTCCGACGCCGCTATCTCCATTCCTGTGGCTTCCTGTACCGCCGGTTTTACTTTGTTTTGATTTCTTAAGTCCATTACGGTCCTTTCGTCTCTTACGCTTATCATTGGTAAGGCTCCAGTCTACGTCGTCGTCGTCGTCGCTTATCACGCCACTTAGGTTGCTCAGGTCCTTGGAACTGTTCGCTATACGTCTTGACGCTATTCTCGAACTGTTTCTACCCATTCCCATGCACTTTTCTAAATGGGTTGCAAAACGGCAGGCTGCAACGCCGCGATCACAATTAGGGCAGTTGCATTCTTGGGATTTTTTTATTGGCTGTTGACCGAAAACGTCAAGACCAGGGAGATCTACTATTGCGTAAGATTCGTCGTCGGGAATTCCTTCCTCTACGTCAGATGACCCAGTTTTCGTCGTTCTATGTACGTCGAAGACAAAACCCATGAGCACTTCGTCTAATAAATCTTCGTATATTTCTTTCGCCGCAGAATCTACGTTTTCCGGTTTTGCCATAAACTCTAAGAAACGTTTGTTCAGTTCTTCGACGCGCTCGTCCGTTCCTGACATTTTATTGTTCTATATTCAAATTTAGTCGTTTTTTGTTTGTGTTTTTACGATGTTTTATGGTTTTAGGTTAGTTTCAGGCCAGAACCGGCCCTAAGGCATTTAAACAAAACGAATATGCGGAGGTTAGTGATAAGGCGTTTCTTATTTCCACGACATTAACGCGAAAGAAATATTTCGACGCGTTATATCAAGTAGATATATTAATTACGTCTCTTTATTTCGGCCTCAAATGACAGATGTTTAACTAACCTAACCTAACCTAACCTAACCTAACCTAACCTAACCGATCTGAACTGTCAGAGAGCCAAAGCTCAAGAAGCGCCGTCTGCTAGTTGCGGCAAAGACAAATATTTAAAGAATTCTAATATTATCATAAGTTCGTTGATCATCTTAACGACTTTTACGATTTTTAGCTAACTATTGTCTCTTATAATTTCATTTTATCACGATATTAATAGTACGCGAATTTCGAGAGATATAATTAGCCTAATTAGAATGTTTGAAAATTTCCCGCCTCGCTGTACCAACCTGACGGAAAAAAATCACCAGTTTTTTTTTTTTAAGACAACGAAATTCGAACATAATACGGCGATGATGTAGAATTTGTTGATTATAGCTTCTAGATATTTCAGTTTATTTCATATATGCTGAAAAATACGTATTTTAGATTCTAAATTCAACCTTATAGTCAAAATACACGTCGAGGTTATGAGTCTGTTTACATAATTAGTTCCAATCAACGAAACGGTGAACATAGGTGACAGCACCGTCCAGTACCGTGATTCTCCCCTTCCGTTTCACGCGTTGCGTTATCCTACAAACCATGTGCTCGTGTCCCCCTATTCCGTGCCGTGCATCGGTTAGTTTTTTCTAACGTTGTTAATAAAGTACAAGATATTAGATCATAACGAACAGCAACGAACAGTGTTCTATCGATTAAGTATCGTGTTTTTTTTTTTTTTTTAGGTTAGTTAACAAGATTCAAAAATGTATATCAAATCCATGATAATAGACGGCTTTAAGTCGTACGGTAAAAGAATCGAAATAACTGGTTTCGACAAAGAATTTAACGCTATCACCGGACTGAATGGAAGCGGTAAATCCAACGTTCTAGATGCTATATGCTTTGTTTTAGGCATCACGAATCTCAGTCAGGTAAATATCATGATGTAAAATAATAAATCATGCTGTCATCAATCATTAATCATGATTTCATGAAATATAAATATCTGCGCTACATAACCTGTTCTTTGTTTGCCGTTAAAGAAAATTCAAAATTCTCGTTGGCTCGTTTACAGTCTTACCAACTTGAAAAATTATTTTATCACTAGATTTAGGCGCGAGTTTTTGAACTGCTTGTTATTCATTATTTATCTTTTAATGCCTAATCAATCTAAATTGATTTTAAATAATCTTAAGGCACTAATTATCATTATCAACCTCAATTGATTCGAAATTCAAAAATTTTCAACAGATCAGAGCAAACTCCCTGCAAGATCTGGTATACAAATCTGGCCAAGCTGGTATAACGAAGGCATCTGTAACGATAAAGTTTGATAATCGTGACCGTAGCGCATCTCCTATGGGATACGAGGATCATGAGGAAATAATAGTTACACGTCAGGTCCAAATTGGGGGAAAAAACAAGTACATGATAAATGGATCTACCGTTCAGAATAAACGAGCTCACGACATGTTCTGTTCGGTACAATTGAACGTCAACAATCCACATTTTCTCATAATGCAAGGAAGAATAACAAAAGTATTAAACATGAAACCGCCTGAGATATTATCGATGATTGAGGAAGCTGCGGGCACCAGTTTGTACGAGAATAAAAAAAACGCTGCGCTTAAAACGATTGAAAAAAAAGATGCAAAACTTAAGGAGATCAATGATGTAAGAGTCGAGGAGTTAGAGAGCTCTTCACATCTAAACTAAATATGATAGAAAGATTAACGTATTGATTTTTGTATTCTTTTTACAGATGGTCAAAGAAGTCCTAGAACCAAGACTGAAGAAATTAAAAGACCAGAGATCTCAGTATTTGGAGTTCCAGCGTATAGAAAGAGAGCGCGATCATTGCCACAAGATTTATGTCGCTTGGCAGTACGTGTCTACTTTAGAGAGCATAAAAACCACTGAGGATAATGTCGACAAGGTCAAAGACACTGTCAAGGATAAACAAAGAGCTATTAAAGACGGAGAGGCGGAAATAATCGAGATAGAAAAGCGAGTTGTTGAAATACAGAAGGCTAGAGACTCGGTAAGGTCTCTCAATCCATATCCACTATCTAATCTGATCCTATATTTGTCTAATCAAATCTCTATTCAAAGGCGAAGGGTAGCGAGCTGGAGCAGGCCGAGGCAGATTTGAAACTGGCTGAAAGCGAGGAGCACAAATTATCGGCAAAATCAAACGGCGGTAAGGAGAGTATAAAGGCGGAGGAGAAGCTGATGGGTCAATTAAAGGCGAATATTACTGAAGACGAGACTGCTTTATCCCTGAAAGAAAAAGAGCTTGAAAAAGTAGCGTCGTTGTTCAAAACTTTGAAGGAAAATTACGAGCGTGACTCGCAGATGTTTATCGCCGCTCAAGAACGATTTGAAAAAGTTAGCTCTGGTCTTGTGATCGGCGAGGATGGAGAGGCCGCGACTCTAGAACAACAGCTGATGACCGCCAAGCAAAATTTAAGCAAATCTAAAACTGAGATTAAACAGTGCGAGATGACGATTAAACACAGCAAAGAACAACTGGCTAAAAAACAGGCAGAAATGCGAAGCACAGAAAACCAGTATAATCAGGACAATAAAAGCTTGGAGAATATGGAGAAGGAATTACAAAGGCTTGAAAATGAGATAAAGAAACTCAACTACTCAGAAGAATTGGGAGAGCAGCTACAAGCCGAGGCTCGGTCTTTGGCAAACAACGTCGCGGTATTGCGATCTCGAATTGATAACTTTGAGGCAAGACATCCACAGCTAAGACTTCAGTACCAAAATCCCGAGCCAAATTTCGACAGAAATTCAGTAAAAGGAATCGTTTGCAAATTGTTATCGGTCAAAGATCAAGAGGCAGCTTCTGCGTTGGAAGTTGCTGCCGGCGGAAGAGTAAGTTAATTGAAAAACGAGGGTTTCCCCATGGTTTTACATCCCGTTTTCTTGATTTCAGCTCTACAATCTCATCGTCGATACCGAAATGACGAGCAAGAAATTACTTCAGAGAGGTCAACTTCAGCAAAGAGTAACGATAATTCCATTGAATAAGATAAGCGGACGCTCCATGGATCCCAAGATTATAAGATTAGCGGAGGTAGTTGGTGGGCAAGAAAATGTCAGGACAGCTTTATCCCTGATTGAATATTCCAAGGAGTTAACGCCGGCTATGACTTGGATATTTGGGCAGATATTTATCTGCAAGGATATGGAGACCGCGAAAAAAGTCACATTCCATGAACGGATAATGAAGAAGTGCGTCACTCTAGACGGAGACCTTTATGATCCAGCAGGAACTCTGACCGGTGGAGCCGCTTCTAGAGGCGGATCTGTGCTCCTGCAGCTCGAAGAGCTTAAAGGTTTTCAAAATCAACTCAACGAGGGTGAAAAAAATCTCGCCGCTATTAATCAGAGGATTGAAAACGACGCTGGGGTCGCAAAAGCCTTTAAAACTCTCAAGCATAAATTTGATTTAAGAAATCATGAGGTTGATTTGGTTCGCAAAAGGCTGCAACAAACTTCGCATCATAAACTACGAGAAGAGGTCAAAAATTTTCTCTTAATAGAATCGATTTCGTTGATAAAAATTATCCAAATTATAAAAAAAAAAAATAAAATTACTGTGTTTTCTTACTCTTTATTACAGGTCGATGCTCTTACATCAACGATTGACGAAATGACGCAGAATTTAGAGACCGCAAAACGTTTGGAAATGGACAGCGCAAAACGGGCTAAAGAAATTGAGGAGCAATTGAAAGACGCGGTGAATATACGCGAGAAACAGTTAAAGTCTGTTGAAAATGAGATGAAAGAAATGAACAAGAGGTCGACGATTAGCAGAGAATTGTGGCAAAAGCGGGAGCAGGAATCCCAGACTTTGAATCTGGAAATAACTGAGTTGAGAAAGACGATAGAGAAGGGTAAAGAGCAGCTTAAAATTGCCGAGGATAAATTGTCCCTGTTGAAAGAATCTGCTATAAATAGCGAGCAGAGTTTGAGCGAAGTTAGAGATAAGGTGAAAGAACTTCAGGCAAAATTGAACGCGCAAAAGGATACGATAAACCAAAAGAACAAAGAAATTCAAAAGCTTTTATCCAAGAAGGACGAAATCGGCAAACATAAGACTGAGGCTGAGCTAGAAATCGCTAAACTCAAACACGAGATTAACGCCATTCAGAATACCGCTAACGAAGGACAAGCAAAGATCGATGATTTGATTCGTAGAAACGAGTGGATTAATGAAGACAAGGCCTATTTTGGCGTAGAGGGTAAATTTCGGCCATATAATATAATCTCTGACATTTTTTAATCCCATTTTTATTAAATATTTTTTCTTATCTCTCCCAGGTGGGATGTACGACTTCAACGCTAACTCGCCTGAAGAAATGGGTCGCAGAGTACGCCAGCTGGATAATCAGTTTGCTAAATTAGGACGTAATATCAACGTAAGAGCTATGGATCTCGTCGGTAGAGAAGAAGAGGAATTCAGCGGTTTGATTAAAAAGAAAAAGATCGTTGAAAGCGATAAGAAAAAAATACTCGAGACTATAAAAGAACTTGACGAAAAGAAGAAAGAGATATTAGAAAAGGCTTGCGAACAGGTATAAATAAATAAATAAATAAATAAATAAGAGAATGAGGGAGAAGGGTCAAAGATATTCAAGAAAAATTTACACATTTATTCTTATTTGATAATTTCTTTATTTTTCTAAGGTGAATAAAGACTTTGGGTCGATATTCAGCAGCTTGTTGCCAGGAGCAAGTGCTAAATTGGAACCACCAGAAAACAGGACATTCCTTGACGGGCTAGAAGTGAAAATCGGATTTTCCGGAGTCTGGAAAGAATCGTTGAGCGAATTATCGGGTGGTCAAAGATCGCTGATAGCATTATCGCTCATTTTAGCTATGCTGTTATTCAAGCCAGCGCCTTTGTACATATTGGACGAGGTCGACGCGGCTTTGGATCTATCGCATACTCAGAATATCGGGACTATGCTTAAGCGACATTTCAAACGATCACAGTTCATAATCGTTTCGTTGAAAGACGGAATGTTCAATAACGCCAATGTCCTATTCAGGACGAAATTTATTGACGGTTTTTCCGCGGTTACTAGAACAGTAAACTCAACTATTAACAATAACTGATGCTGGTTTTTTTTTTTTTTTTTTTTTTTTATTCTCAGAAGTTAGAAGTTAGAAATGATCTAAGAATACGAGCATTTATTATATAATATCTATAAAATACTAATAGGTAGTTTATTTTTGTAACATTGTTTATATAATATGTATAGTATATAAGAAAATATATCAGATAAGTTTTTTGTATCCGACTATTTATAGTATATAAGAATTTTTCTTTATCATACAAATTGGGGTATCAGTGAAATTTTTATTATTCATATTGATGATATACGAGTTCTGACTCATTATGGACATGTTATTAATAGTCAATATCAAAGTTGAACGACTTGTGTTCAGATGGCCTGAAAAATACGCTCATTTATTATCGTAGTCAGAAAAATTCCTTAAATAAGTATTTCACTGATCAAACAAGAAGTGATTAAGGATTCTAATGGCATAGTTTTATATATATATATATAGTATATTTATAAAGAACTTCATTTAGAAGCGGGGTAAAAATCAAATTCAATTTAGTTCTTTGCATTCGATGGTATATAATATATGAATTAGCAAACAATGATCATCAATGTGCGTGTATGTATGTATGTATGTATGTATATGTACATACATCCTGTTAGCCTTGGCTCTCACCTAGTTAACATACAAAATTTATCTTCCTTATTCGCTACGAGGCGGTACCGTAAAACCTCACCACCTACGTACTGTATGTACTGCAAGCCTATACAACATTATGCGAGGAATAGAAACGCGATTTTACACGTTCAATGCGATTGTCCTTGTTGTTGTATTAATTTAAGAGTTCGAAGAATAATATGACTAGTAAGCTGACGGTAGACAGAATATTGAATATAAGACATTGAAATTTGACCTTATAACGAAACGGTTTCTCCCGAAAATTTTGGATTCATTAAAAATCTACAGAAAGCTGTTTCTTGTTTGTGAAAAATACTTTCTATTTTCATTTTAACGTATAGTGTCGCGATCGAAGATATTTAGATCGGAAACGGGAAGTTATTGCTAGTCGTAGAAAAAAAACGTCCTTCAAAATATTTGAATAATTAACAAACTTGGGATTTCTTTACTGGGAATAAGTGTAACTATACGCATTTGGAAACTTGTATGTACCTATATTTAATTTCGTATACGAATGGAAAAACCAGCGTTTATTACATACATTCACGCGGTAAGTATACCGCGATAATCAGGTGAAAGAGAATGGTCCATCCGCCCAGGCAGACAATATTTCGTATTTTTAGGGGGATAGCCACTCGTTGCACTGAAAATCCCTAGGGTGATTTTGGCGCGCGGTCGATGCAACTCTGCAGCCATTGTTGATACAGGCCGGCTGACTGTCAATACATCGCGGAAGGTAGACAAGTGTGGTTATGTTCGTTTATTTGAAGGAAATGATAAATAAAGTGAATGAAACCTACGTGAATAAGCTAGGAATATTTATCAAAAATCGATCAATTAGTTTTAAATGATAATTCCGTTCAAATTAGTTGTTCTCGATGAACTTTTCGATTCTCATTAATTTCCAGTTATAGCTTCGGTTAAGTCGTTGATTGCATTAAGATATCATTTAAAACTAATTGATCGATTTTTGATAAATATTCCTAGCTTATTCACGTAGGTTTCATTCACTTTATTTATCATTTCCTTCAAATAAACGAACATAACCACACTTGTCTACCTTCCGCGATGTATTGACAGTCAGCCGGCTTGTATCAACAATGGCTGCAGAGTTGCATCGACCGCGCGCCAAAATCACCCTAGGGATTTTTTCAGCGCAACGAGTGGCTATCCCCCTAAAAATACGAAATATTGTCTGCCTGGGCGGATGGACCATTCTCTTTCACCTGATTATCGCGGTATAATTATCAGATCTGTTAATGAAACTATAATACAATTGATTTCGAATTTTCAAATTTTCAAATTTTCAAATTTCGAATACCGGCCCGCGCTATTTTTTTTTTTTTTTCAAACAAATAAATATTCAAATTCAAATCTAATTATCACAATATCGGGCTTTTTCGTAACGCAATAAATTATTGAATGAGGATAAGACTCGTGCGATTTGCGATTTTAATTATTTCTCATCATGATTCTATTTATAATAATTGATCGGTTTTTGATTTGATTAAAAGTGCGTGTATACCTAACCCGCAAGTGCGGGAAATTTGAAACAAAGAACTTTTCTATCGAATTCGTCGTATAGCAACGAAGCTAAGTTTTTCAATGATCCTTGGCCTGTATCATGTCAGTGTCGCAGTCTCTCTCCATACTGACACTGACACTTTCTACCTATATACACATATATCGTCGCGTCCGGGGCCATCCACCTTAATGACGTCAGAAGTACGTGTCCTACCGGCCTACACTACTTACATTGTATATACCAGTGGATGCAACGAGCTTATAACAATTATTTATTATTATACTTTAGATAATAATCTATACTGCAAATATAATTCAAAATTATTTACTTGTATTTTCTTTTTTTTTTATAATTATATATTTCATCAAATATAAAGAAATGCAGATATTTACATTATAATTTTTTTTTTTTTTTTTTTTAATCATATACTATATTATATATTATAGGTAACAGTAAACATAATTATTATTATCATTATAGTATAATAAAATAATAAACCGAAACGTTGAAAACGGTTTTAAATTTATATATAATATATATTATCATTTATAACAAGGTGTGTAGGAGTATATATAAATACATACACGATGTATATATATATACTATATAACAGGTAAAATAACTCGCAGGCGTTATAGTTACCGTTATTCTACCTAGATATAGTGTATATAAACGTCCGGTTTAACGCGGAATTTAATTTTTACATTTACGAGCTGTATGCGATCGCGTATAATATACATATATATATATATATATATACGCAACATATAATATAATTATTACAGACAATTCGCTATATGATCGCATCAACAATCATATCTATTATTATATTATACCACTGCATATATAAAACTTGAACAAATAATAATCTCCGAATGATAATAAATTATCTCATGATTAATACGATATAGAAATAGGTGGAATTCTGAATTGGCTTAGTCATTTTTTCTCATCCGCGTATCTATATTTTGAATATATGTATAGAGGTTTTAATGGACGCGCGCGAGCTTTCGGAAATGGTTCAACGCTGCAGGATATACCCCGCGCGACTCGACCTCGACCTCGGATTCAGATTTCACGGCGATCTCCCTCTCTTTCGTTTCTTATATATTATATACACGCATACACATATATATATATATATATATATACATATGCGTATAATAATAATAATAATAATAATAATAATAATAAAAACCAGGAATTCATATATATGTATATATATATGGTGAGAATGCAGCAGTAACTATACTATAGTAAAATCTACATAGTAGATAGATCGAGCTATCTCGCACCGATGCAGGTGAAGAACCTGAGGAGAGAGGATCGCCTCCGCGCGTCACGAACGAATGAATCTCGGTCACTGGGCCTCGACTAACGCCTTCAGGCGCTTTGGAATTCCACTATGTACTTCTGAACCGAATTAACCCGTATTCCTTACCATACCTCGTATATCGAGATGTTATACATGCATACCTATACGTCCTTTTTTCTTTATTTTTATTATTTATTTATTTATTTATTTCAAATTCCACCCAATACTATATCGACTTTGCCTAATAGTTTTTTACGACTAAATGTACCTATACTTGTATTAAATACCTATAACTGATTTATTTTCGAAACAATTTAATTTACAGTTTTATTTCAACACAAATAGGATACATATAATAATAATACAGACGTAGTTTGAATATCGTTCAAACGGAATCAGGATCTATACGTATGATTAGATCACGAGTGAATTAATCATCAACGACGATTCATCGTTTATTCATTCATTCATGCGCATTGATCAATTCTTAATGTTATAATGATAAACCTCCTACAAAAATTTTCACCCGTTTCTCGGTTCTCATCCCTCTATATCGCGTCTGGAAGTCCGCCTCGCGCGGTGACCGCACCACAATAAGAAGGGGGTCATCGCTATGATGTGGGTTTTGAAGCAAGTTGAAGAGGCGCTCTTTGGAACGGTACGAGTAGAGTTTCGTTCCCCTGTTGTAGCGCAGTTAGTTATAATCTCTCTCTCTGTGCGGTGCAGGATATCCAACATTGTTTTATTCCGAAATTATATAGGTACCTACATATATTTTAAAATTTAACGAAAAAATACTTCACACGCTTTGTTTCTGTGTCGAATAAATAATAAAAAAAAAAACAATAAGTGGATAAATATCAATGAATATAATATAATATAATTATGGTTTTACATTATTATAGAATGCGATCTTTAATTTTATAATATAAAAACTGAATTTGAAATTTGAAATTAAATATATATCAGATTTGATTATATATTAATCATATATTTTAATTTCCGCATATTCAGTGATCGTGTCGCGCGAACGTTTTATTATTATATATATATATACTTGTCGGATTATTCAAACTGAATTAAGGTGAGTTAATTATAAGCGTCTTTTCATTTTTCCGTTATAATTCATAATTTTGAAACTTTCGCGCGTTCCGCAGTCGCGTATTTAATGTAATACCCATATTTATGTTTGAATTATCTCTAACTGTAACTATTTACTATATATGCATATAGAATATATCGCTGGTAATATATAATATGTACAATATTGTATAATTGAGATGTGTGTTCTATCAGCGAGTTAAACAGATCGGAACAGTTTCTCGTTTTACTTCTGACACCAATCTCGCCCGAATGCAGAATATCGCGTTTTAAATTAACAAGCTATAGAATTGCAACGTGTTTGCAGTCGCTCCGTTCCGTTATACGAATCTCTATAATATGCGCGCCTTTTTTTTTTTTCAAATAGTATAACTGTTGATTCATTGATTGATTATCAAAATCAGAAACTGTCCTAAAACTCTATAAGGCATATTTCATATATATCTTGTATAAAAGATCGTTAAAAATCGTTATTTAGATTTTTAAACTACGTTAAGATTACTTCCGGGAAACATATATATGTGTAATAAAGACTTTATGTAGAATACGCGTGGGAACATATACATAGCGTTCTTTGTGCCCTCAGTAAATGTAATCAGATATACATAAAAGAGTTTTTCATTTAGGGCTCGAATTCGCCAACTTCCGGTCTATAGAAGCCATATATATCAAATATACGTAAATGCGAATATCGTGTATCCCGCGGCGATACCGCATCATCGCGTTTTACATATATATACTATATGTGTATGTATATGAATATGAATATATTAACGGAAATCTCGGTCAATTCGTTTTAGTTTCAACGATGCGACGATGACAAATTTTATTTTTTATTTTTTATCCCCCACGATGCAGAAGAAAATAATTTATGTTAATTAGATATACGCTATATATGCATGTATGTATATATGTATATATGTATATGTATGTGTCATATATATATTGAACTACGACAATAGAAAGTTGTTGCATGGTACTGAGAGACACGCATCAGGTACGACACATGACGACCCGGAAGGAAATACGCAAATTACGAATATTGACCCACATCCGGTCTTACGTAGCAGATGCTTTACATATATGCATACATAGTACATACATAGCTTATATACATACACACATTTAAATATATGTACATATATATGTGAAAATACTATTTTTTTGGAACACAAACGCGCGTTTCCTGAAATATATTTATGACAAGATAATATCTACATATCATGTATATAATTCTTTATTATAATGTACGAGCGATAATATCTCTCTTATACTTATATTTATACACACACACACACACACATACACACATATGAATTTCTATGCATTTTTATTCAACTATCGCATCCGCCCATTCGGAACGCGATCATAAATAATGCATAAGCTTTCAAAATACCATTATTATTATTATTATTATTATTATTATTATTATTATTGAACATGCTTTATGAATATATACCATACAAAGCTAACATAATAAAAATAGTCAGAAATTTAATATCCACCTTATACTATATTATATTGTTACTGTTTAAAATTTCTTATCTTTTTTTTTTTTTTTTTTTTTTTTGTTCACCTCCTAGTTTCATTTTACTTTCAATCATCACCGAGCTTACGCAGAAACATTGCGCAAATCACGAGCACATGATAGAAAGATTTCTCTTCTAAATTTCGAAAATAATTTTAAATAAAGAATAATAATAGTACAATAATCGATGAACATTATATTTCGTTAATTTATTTACACCCATGATCGGTACTCTGACTTTATTTTTTAGATAATTTTCTGCTAGATTATTTATCCATGATACAATTTCTCTTTCTATTTTTCTCCTTCCACCGATTATATTCATTCATTTGCTCTCCCTCTCTTCTATCTCTCCCCCCAATAAACCATAACGTAGATAAAATAGGGCTGATGTCCGGCTAAATCACGTGTATTAAACGTAATCACGTTTAATACACGTGTTTTAGCCGGACATCAGCCCTATTTTATCTACGTTATGGTTTATTGGGCCTCTTCATAATTGCTAATACTCTAACTCTAACTTCTATCACAATTCTTATTCTAATCCAAATTCTTTATATCAAATAAACGAAACCATTTCAGAATAGAACGTGAAGTCTTCAATATACCTTGATGTGTCGATGATGCGCGCTGACTTTTGCACTAGGGTAAATGCCTGCGCCTTTGTGTGGGTGTTCTTGATCATCCAAATTTTATCGACTTCGTTTTCATCAAATTCTGTTAACGCAGGTGAGATTTTTACATCTTATAGCATTTTACTGTGCATATCCATCAAGCAGAGCAGTATTTGAATTACTATGAATCCTTGAATATAAATATCTGCGCAAAAATATCATTGGAAACATTCCAGGACATCGATTGCTAAACATTATGATGATTATAATACCAATATTTAATATCGTGTTGAAACTCCTCACATTATCATCCCTGTGATTGGAATAATATATCTCTTGCACAGCTCCATAATTCTACTATAGGCACAATGCTGCTTACGTAATAGAACTTATTGTAATTCAACAGTTACGAAAGCCACGTACTACTACATCCTTTGTAGAATAAAATACTAGTCGCTTGATTGATCGACTCTATAAACGTGATTGATTTTTGATGTGGTAATATTGAATACTAGCAGAGTTAGGGCTTAAAGTCACATAACAAGGCTCTAAATTCGTATAAACTGCGTAACTGTACTTTAAAATCATTGAGGGGGGTGTCAGGTCAATAGATCCCCAAACAAATTGATCCCCGAACAATTTGATCCCCGAACAACTAGATTGAGGGGGACAAAAAGCCTCAAGAAATGATCTGAGGCGAATTTTTCACCGTTGCGCAGTTATAAACCCTGAATGCTATTTGGCAATTAAAGCGTGTCGTTACGGTGGAGAGATTGAAAGAGCCGTTATACAATATGTAGTTACTTTCCTTTTATTAAGAACAAATTAATATAGCTCGCGGTCAAAAGTTCAATTAAAATTTATAATTGGAATAGATTATTGTGCGAGAATTGGGTCTATTTACAGATAATGATAATAAAGAAGCAGGATTATGTTTAAATTGAAACCAAGTCCCGTTTCGAATACCATTTCAGAATCCTCGCTTCTCCAAGTAGCAGGAAGATGTCCGACTCTGGTAGATCAAAATATATGTCCAGCGAGAGCTCCGGCTTGTAGATACGACTTGGAATGTTCATCTGCTAAAGAAAGATGTTGCGATACAGCATGTGGCAAAAGATGTGTAGATGCGGAGTTGACCGGTTGTCAGCAAGTAGCTTTGGCCGCTACTCGGAGGTCCAAAGCTCTCGGGCCAAACTCCGTGCTCCAATTTATCCCCAAGTGTAATAATGAGACTGGAGAATTTGAAGAAATCCAATGCGATGCTACAAAGAAATTTTGCTGGTGCGTCGACAATGTAGGAGGAGAAATTCCAGGGACTAGAACCCCAGCTAAACGTCAAGTCAATTGCAAGAATCCTAGACCATGCCCTGCTCATACATGCCGAATGCTTTGCCCCCTCGGATTCGAGGTAATTAACTAAGAAGAGAACTTATGAATGCATTTCCGGTCATAGGAAGCTTAAAACTGTGTCCAATTTACAGGTCGACCCTATCACAGGATGCCAAAGATGTGAATGCAGAGATCCTTGCCGCGGCGTAACGTGTCCAGGTCCTAATCAACATTGCGAGTTAATAGACGCGCCTTGCACGAGTCCACCATGTCCTCCGATCCCAAGTTGCCGAAGAGCAAAGTCTTTGGCTTCAATATGTCCGGCTGGTGAACCGCTTCAGATAACAGACTCACCCCGTCCTTTTCTCTGTGGTAATTCTCCGGGAAAACCAAACTGTCCACCGCTTTATAGATGTCTAGTGGAACCTGGCCAGGAGTACGGAGTCTGCTGCCCTTCGAGCGTAAATTTGAAACGACCGGGGTCATGTCCGGCACGGGAAACTCCTATGTGTGGAGCCTTCTGCCAACACGATTTGGAATGTCCAAGTCCGCAGAAGTGCTGTGCAAGCAAAAATTGCGGTGGAGGACATTGCGTCGTTCCTCAAGGACTCAGCGCTTGCAATCAGAATAGAATGCTCGCGGAACTGTTGAGCATATCTGAAAGACAAGGGCGCGGGTACATACCGCAATGTAACGAAGGTGAATCAGTCAATTTATAATTCATGAAAGAAATTCATATTAGCTCCTGTATTTAAACCCTGTCTTTCCCCTTACATAGCCGGAGATTTTAAGTCCAAGCAGTGTTCTCGGAATGGTTTGGTTTGCTGGTGCGTTGACGCTGGAGGTCAAAAGCTCTCCGGTTCAATGGGTCCAGCTGAAAGTGTCGATTGCAAATCTATACCAAAGGCAAGATCTCTCCCTGGTATTTGCGCCCCTCAACAATGTGCACAAGTTTGTCAATACGGTTTTAAAACTGATGGAACTGGGTGCCCCACTTGCGAATGTGACAATGCTTGTGACGGGTGAGAGAATCGATATTTGAATAAATTCTGACTATATTTTATATGGTAGAAAATATTGCAGATAATATTATATAAAGAACGTTTTTCTATTCCTCCTTCTACCAGGTATCCTTGCCCTGCAGGACAAAGCTGTGTATTAATTCGCGAGGAAGGTTGCCCGGACTTTTTATGCCCAACAAAACCCGAGTGCAAAGCTAAGAAGTCATACGCCAGTCCTTGCAGTTCAGGAATTCCGTTAACCGACAAAGATGGCAATGCCATAACTTGTGGAATAAATTCCGAGTGCCCTAACAACCACAAATGCTTGATTGTTCCTGAAGCTGAACAGTCAGTTTGCTGTCCCATTTCACAGCCTAAGAAAAGACCACCGACTAGTAAGTCTTTTTCAGAAAACGTATAAAGAATTAATTGAAATAAGAAACTAATCAAGGCCTCTTTTATTACAGTGTGCGAATATCTGAGAGGTTTTTCTGACCGGATGGAGGGAACTCGGGACGGAATGGCTCTGGCTTTAGCAGCACCTCAATGCAATGAAGACGGTAGTTACAAGTCGCTTCAATGTGTGAAGGGTTCTTGTTCGTGCGTAAATAAGCGTGGAGTAGTCCTCAGGGATCCTGTATCAAGCTTGATGGACTGCAAAGCAATAGTAGACTCACTTGCTTCATGCCCGGCGCTCAAATGTTCTCTGGAATGTAACTACGGCTATGAATTGGACAGCGCTGGATGTGAGCAGTGCAAATGCCGAAATCCTTGCAAGGAAGTTACCTGCGGTAATCGACAGTCATGTGTTATGGTAGACGTGAACTGTGGAAAGGAACAATACTGTCCCCCCGTACCAGCCTGTCTCACAGCTAAGGCAGGACAATGTCCCTACCTGGTGCCGAGGTCATCAAGTTGCGAATTGAAGTGTGGAAACGATCAGGAATGCTCTGGGGATGACAAATGCTGCTCTACAGGGTGCGGAACACAGTGTGTGGCTCCGGTCTTGGCTACTGCTTGCCAGCACGCGAGGGCCTTGGCGGAACATGCAGCTAGAGAGTCTGGAGAGCCGGCGAGGAGACTTTACATCCCAAGATGCGACTCTAACGGATCTTTTGAGCCCGTACAATGCCATGCTGGAATGTGCTGGTGCGTTGATAACGAGGGACGAGAGGCTGCTGGGACCAGAGTTATTGAGGGTATCGTGCCTAAATGTAACAAGCCTTTACATTGTGCGGAAATAGATTGTGCCTTGATTTGCACCGAGGGATTTGAACTGGACTCGGAATCTGGTTGCCCTGTCTGCTCCTGCAGAAATCAGTGCAAGAATGTCACTTGTAGAGGGGAAAACGAGGCTTGTAGGATGGTGGAGGTTGCTTGCAGCGCTCCACCCTGCCCACCCGTTCCGGTGTGCTTGCCTAAGAAGGACAATCCCTGCCCTAATGGATCTCCTCTGCTTACACCAAAGGGTTTGTCTGTTACATGCGGTCCTCAAGGTTCACAATGCCCTACCAGTCACAAGTGTGAACTTTCACCACTTAACGAGTACGCCGTTTGCTGTCCTAAACCTAGAGATGTCTGCTTTGAAGTACCTCAGATGACCGAATGCCTGTCTAGAGAATTATCAGGGGATAATAACCGCTGGTATTTTGATCCGGAGCTTAACGAGTGTAGGAAGAGAACGGGGTGTGCAATTGGGCACAATGATTTTGCCAGTAAATTAATATGCGATACTGTTTGCCCAGTGCTTTCTCAGTGTGAAATATTGAGGGAAAGAAATTTAAAAACATCTCAAAGACTGAAACAGCCCACTTTTCTACCGAGATGTAGCCCTGATACTGGAGCCTGGGAGCCAGTGCAGTGCTTAGAGCATGTTGGAGTCTGCTGGTGTGTAGACAGGAGAGGAGAGCCGATCAAGGGCTCATTGACAAGGGAATCTGAGCCTAAATGCAACTTTAGACAAGCAAGGAGAGGCAGAGGTCCGTTGGAAATTGATTCCCAGATTAAATCTTACATGGAAAATTCACTCGTCGGATTGGAGGCCGAGGATCGAGGCACAAGGTGCCAGAGCATGAAGAAAAAGGGACACATTCCTGCCATATGTGATAGAAAAGGGAGGTTCGAACCCACTCAATGCGCCAATAAACACTGCTGGTGCGTGGACGAGGCAGGAAATCAACTTAGCAATTCGGAGCCGTTTGCTCAGGGGTCCAGTATATGCTGTAAGTATTTAGAAGCACAAATAGTGACTGATTGATTGATTAATCCAATGATTTATGACCTCTGTGTTACAGTACCAACGCCTGTCGAAGCTGTAGAAGTGACTTTGCACTTCCCCGGTAAGTTTCAGCGCTCTGATGAACCCAGATTGATTATGGCTGCTGAGGATCAATTGCGAACTTTGGGCGCCAATTTAAAAGACAAAATTGAAGTACTGCTGGACGACGACTCTGCTTCTTTGTCTTTCGAGATAACTGGACCCAACAAAGTTGACGTGGCTTTCCACTTGGAGGAATTGATAAGATCCAGGAAGTTATATCTGCTTGAGTCAACGGCAGATGCTACGGCTTCAAGATTTGTGCACAGATCAGTCCCGCAGATCTCTAATGCAAGAATAGTCGCCCTTGAGCAGAGGGAAATAGTCACTGAACTTAACGTTCCGTTTTATCAAACAGCTACGGTAGTCTTGGGAGTAGCTAGCGCCTTTGTCATCTGCAGTCTACTCATACTTTTGATGATTTACAGAAAAAAGGTAAGAAGATTAGAGAATTTTTTATAGTTTATGACTCTAAACGTCTTGAATAATGTTACAGATGAACTCGAAAGATCCGTCCAAGACTTTACCCCCGGATCAGCGATTTTTAGCTTACAATCATCAACCTGTGTACGTTATCTCAGGCTTGGAGAAAGACGATAAGGAAAAAGAGGCCAACAGTCAGCTTCAGGAGGCCCTCAAGATCTCAGAAAGCGCTGCCCCAGCGTGAAAGAAATCTTTTCCCCAGTTTCACAAGCGTGATATTATTGTTTGATAAAAAATGAAGTAGTGAAATTTACTATCATGAGAGACGAAAAACGGACTTTGCTGATAATAAGGTGTACATATTAGACTGCACTGTAATAGTTAAGTCTGATCTCTTCATCGTTCGTTATTATTCTCTATTTTATATGCAATTTTCATCCGAACTTCTTCATATTAGAATTAAAAAGAGATTCAAGAATCGATTGAGCCTTTATAGTATCGTTCATACGACAATCGAACTTGGAGAAATATATCCAGTCCCTACGTTTTCATTAGAATCAAAAGAAAGCTAATCTATAATTAATATAAGAATACCAGTTGAATCATTCGATATAAAAATCATTTGAAAACGTACGGATTAGATCTAGCTCATAGGACATAAGTTTATGTAATTTATTTATTTGACTAACACTTTATGATAAGATGTTATAATAAAATTATTGCTGAAAATTCATTCTTATATCCCATTATACCCCTCAATATATTGAACTTATGAATAGTATTGATCTAGTCTCGGTCGGTATAGCTGTATACGTTGCCTAGCTACGATATTGTACACAAATTATTTATTCATCTAAAACTCAAATATGTGAAGGAATTAGATAAATTTGAAGCAACAACATTCACACTGGCTAATATAATCTGTATTTATTCAAAGTATAATCAACGCAAGGTGAGAAAACGCAGTGAAATTGTTAACACTCAAGATTTATCGAGATAACAAATTGAATAAGACATTCCTTTATACTTTTATAGATATGACAAGATGTAAACATTGCAGCTATAATTATCAGCTCAAAAGCTCAGGTAGGATATGCGTAGCAGATCCGTTAAAGAACGTAGAGAATCACCGTATAAGATCAATGAATAAATACATTTACATCGGATCTTGTTAGTAAAGAATTACCCAATTTATCATTATATACAGTTTTGGATATAATAAACCAGCGCATTCAAATGTTGTACGTTCGATTTTCTGAAGTAGCGAAGATATAATATAAGCTCAGTTTATTTTTCTTACAAGCTTACAATCAGACTGGGCAGTGTTACGAGGTACAATTGGCGGCTTATAATGCGATGACGAATCACCTGCGGAGAGTATTGCTTGCAAAGAGTGTAGTGGACTCTGGAAAATCGGACAGCAGATTATCCAACAACTCTAGGGCAAGCCGTAGAGTAAAAACTCCAATTTGTAGTAAAACAGTGAGAGAATCTCCGTCCCAAAATCTGATCAACAGGCTTGCGTACGACACGAAGCATCATCCTCATGTAAGTCTTAAGGAGTTTTATAAGATGGGTCTATGGAAAGGAATCTTATTCTAGGAAATTGCCAACATGAACTGGGGGTTTGGAAACCACTGCTCGGAAAATTACAGAGGCAGTAGAAAAGGGATTCGATCAAACTCTACAGACAGTAGCGAGGATTCCAGTCTTCGAGATCATCAAGAGTCGCTGAAGAGCTACAGGGATAAATTCCGGGCTGAATCTGTTGGCCGAAAAGCTAATGCTCGGTCGTCACCCTTAAGTGGTGTTAAAAAAAATCATAAAACTGAGTTTGAGAACTCCGGGGACAGCGACGACCCTAGAGATAGAAAGAAGCTAGGGAAATCTGATAGAGAACGAGGAAGACACTTAGCAAAGACGTTTTCATGGTGAGAATCTACGTTTAAACTAATTTTTCAGTTCATTTAGTGCAGTATTTATCGCAGCGCTAGATCTTCTTCGGAAATATCATGTCCTGGAACCCCGGAATTCATCGATTTAACTTCAAACGTTAATTCGGATAGATTTAGCAGGGATGTTTCAATGTATGTCAAATTTGTCTACGATATAACCAGGGAAGTAATGGACAGAGGCCTTTATTCTGATCAAGAAATTGAAAGGGTGTTTGAAAAACATTTCCAAAGAAACGTGGGGAGATTAAACAAGGTAATCAGTCGCTAGACCTTTCTGAAAATCATAATCCTTTATGTGTGATTTTTTATTCAGGATAAAATGCTGCAGGAAATAAACACACTGAAAAAGTCTCTGAATATGAATTATGACTCTGAATATGAAGGAGAAGAAGAAGAAGATCTAACAAATTGTGGATTTGCGCTGAGCTCTGAGCGCAATTTTGTAAAACTGCGAAGTAGGAAGGAGACAACTAAAATTACTGAACATCGTGTCGATAAATCCGAGCGGATTAATCCTTCTAGAGAGATAATAGTCACCGAAGAAGATATACTAACGACTTTGTTAGAGATGGATTTAAATCCTGATAGGGCGAAGGAAATCTGTAAAAGTTTAGGAAATAGAAGCAAAGAGGTGACTCTGAGCAAGGTATGTAATTTTTATTTGGCAGATTGTTCCAAGTTGTTATAATAATCAATTTGCTGGAAGGAGAAGCGATTATTAACTCAGGATGAAGGGGGAGAGACTGTGAGGAGCGGTGGGATCAAGAATATCAAACTTAGAGTATCAGAGAGAGAAGATTTTAAGGCCAGATCAAATCCACCTGGGGAATATGAGACAAGGTGAGAAATTGTGAAGAAAGTAGTCGAGATTATCGACTAGAAGTTCATTTCAAGAGAAATGAATAGAGATTTGATGATAATTTGGCTATTTTAGGATTGAATTATCTGGTTTCAGCTCTTCAGCTGCACAGAGTCTCTTGCTAAAGGGAGACGACGGGATTGAATCTGAAAAGGATAAGATAGACGGGACCAGCGTAAGCCAATATACTAAAGAGTCCACAGAGATTTTACCCATTTCAAACGAAGCTCTGAGAAGAAGAGACTCTCCTACGGGTTCAAAAAACGATATAAATAAGGTAGAGGCAATATCCAACGATTTGACTAACAGAGAAGTTAAAAAATCTGATGATAACATAGCTGGAGGAGATTCGAGTAAAGAATTGAATGGAGAAGAATTATCGCAGGGTATGTCCAGTCCACGCTCTTCAACAAAGAAGATAGTGACTCTGGACCCATTGAGAGAAACTGAAAGTTAATGATATGATATAAATGATTAATCTGTATCTGTATCAATGTTTAGGTATAAATAAATAAATGTAAAATATTAATGTTACAGAATATGTTGATATTTATTACGAAATAATTGTTATTTTCATTTGCAGATATGGAGTAAACCATAATACACAGTAAATTAGTTATAGATATTGCAGGTACATACTTAACGATATTTATATATGTTGATAAAAGTAAATAAATTGATAAGATATAAGAATATTAGATATTATTTGCTAGTTAATAGTAAATTTTTAGATATCATTATCGCATGTGGATAGTATAGTAGTAGTAGTAGTAGTGGATAATTCAGAGTTTGAACAACAACAACAACAACAACAACAGCAACAACAACAATAAAATATATAGTGAAAAAATATATCAACACATATTTGTTTCTTCATGTGTGTGTATGTAGTAATGTGGTTTTTCTTTCTTCTTTCTTTATAGAATACTATACATCTGTACATTATACATTATACATTATCAGTGTGTTTGTATGTGTCGGTATGTGTGTGTATTTATCTATTTTATAATATCTATCTGATGTATCCTTAATTATGTGAGAAATTTTATAGTATTATATTTGTATGTATCTATGGTAGGTGTGTATGTATACTATATATATATATATCTTTATATATATATATATACTATATATAAGTAATTACGACTAATATCTTACAAATAACAGTGTATCTGCATCTAAAATTTGCATGAAAAATAAAAATATATACTATATATATATATATTTATGTTTCTTACACGTTATTTTCACAGCTTTATCTCTTTTCCACATTCCTCATATAATATATTGAAATCTATAATTTTCTTTTCCTCAACATGCGCTTTGCTTCTTCTTCTTTTTCTTATATTTCTTATATTTCTTATTTCTTATTCTTATTCTTCTTTGTACATTATACATCTTTCGGCTGTTTATTATAAATTCTATTACATAATTAAATGAGGCTACGACGACGATATGGTTTCATTATTTGCTAATCACTCTATTATTTAACAAGCTAACAAAAACATCTATTATATAGTATAATAGAAGTTTAACGGTGGATAATTGATCGAACAGGAAAGGGATTCCCTCGAGGAAGTAGAAGAAAAAAAAGAAAAAAAAAAAAAGAAAAAGGAAACTCTAGTTTTCGCTAAGTAATGAGGAAGTATGGGAAAAACCGATGTTAATATAATTCTCAGAAGTTTAATTTTATAAAAAGGAAACAGAAAGAATTGAGAAATTAGCGATACAGATACAGATATAGAGAAGAGAATAAAATAGAAAAGAAAGAAAAACGAAAGGAGTAAAATCTAGCTGCTATATTTATGAACTATAAACGTAATCATGTTAGAGTCTTGTTTAAGTAGATTCATTGATAAACGTTTAGTGTATGTATATAACTATTTTAGATTTGATATTTGATTTTATAGATCCGTAAAACTAATAGCAGTCTAATATTCCAGTCTAAACATACATAGGTAATTGTTCTTCACAAGTTTAAGTAGGCTACTTAAAAACGATATTTGATAAAAAGTAACAGTCCGTTACGCTAATTTCTGCAAATATATATATATATATATACTATACTATATTCCGTAAATATTAATAGATACAACCTTTACACCAGTTTGGTAATCAAATATAGAGATTCAACTCTCTGTGAATAGCTAATGCGATTAATTCAAAGCAATAAAATAGGTATATTAGGTATAGTATTTCGTAAGAGATGTTTAAACGACAAACAATACCATTAATCACTGTCTCTCCTTCGTCTATAATGAATTACAGTGTATATCGAGTGTTTAGATTAATCGGTGTCTGAGAATTTGTACCATTGCCAATGGACTCTGAATACCGAACGCTATTTAATCAGCTGATCCACGCAGCTTAATAATTGAATCCCTAAGTTTTAATGATAAATCTCTGTATAGCGAGACCCGAAACGTAACATGTCTCGGAGAACGATCTATCCTCCCATTCTCAGCTACCGTCAGAAGCGTTTGAAGATGAATCTTCGAGCTCCGGTGCTCCGGGGCCTCGATTTAATACATTAAGTATGTCCGTTACGTGCTTTATAGTTATGTCTGGCTTCGGATCTCCTGCGCATAAACGAGGTTTTTCTGTTGTTGGTATCCACAAGGTTCCTGCCAGGCCAGCCTCTATACCACCTGTATAACAAATCATATTCATAAATATGAGATGATCTTTAGTGAGGAGGAAGAACGTGTGTTCAAAGTTCAAGGATTGTTTTTTTTTTTTTTTTTTTTATCAAATGATTAAATGATTAAATGAATTACCCATAATATCGGTTTCCAGTTTATCCCCGACCATGATGCATTCGTTGGGTCTAACTCTGAGGCATTGACAAGCTTCCATGAATATTCTGGCGTCTGGTTTTTCCCAAGGAAGATCACCGGACACAAGAATAACGTCGAAGTATTGATTCAATGAAAGTTTTTGTACTTTTTCCCATTGGGCGTTGGAAGGTCCGTTTGTAACAAGTCCGAGGAGGTACTTCTTCCGCAATTGGCATAGCATGGATATCGTGTCTACTGATAGTGCGAGGTAGTGGTATCTCAGTTGCAGCCATCTTTCGTAAACTACTTTAGTCAGGTACGAGTAATTATCCCCTAGAGATTTGCTCCATAAAGACTTTCTCCATACGTCTAAACTATACTTGGGATTGTCCGGGCACTTTCTAAACTGCTTCAGGTAGCTCGATGTTATTTTGACCAATGTATCAATCGGGATTCCATACTGTTGGCTCAATTCTTCGCCCAGCTAAATAATAATTCATATAATAATTTCAATTAATAATAAATATTTGAATACCTAGACACGTGTGATGATATTGTTATTTCATTTCACGTAACAGTATTATATGAAACGTAAAAACTGTTCAGGTAAATAACAAAGAGTTTTTGCCATACTCAATAGTTCATCTGCGCTTAAAATTAAGCTTTAAATTAATATAGTTGGTTCTTTATTTTCATGTTTTTTTTTCTTTCATTTCTCAAAGGTATACAGAAAACCGAATAGTAATTAAATGATTTAATAAAGCGGAGATTAAAATATTGAATATGGCTCATAATGATGTAAAGAGATAGGCACAGGCTTAGGATAAGGATCAGGAATAAGGCAATTGAGTAGGACACTATATCATATTAATGATTACCTATAAAATGCATTGATTCATTCAAATACTCGAGGCGATTATTGGACACTCGAGGTGGCCCCCACGGTCACTGCTGTAATCACAACAAAATCAGTTGTGCCAACGACGGACTTATCAAGTATTCCGAGACCTAGGGAAGTTGGAAATCAGTTTAAGGTCAAAGAGGAAACAAGCCTTTCTGAACTAATAACTTATCGTTAATTTAAATTTCAGCTTTTTTTTTATTTATCTTTGAACAAAATCTGTTTCCCTACTTCATCAGACACAGACGATATTTAATATTGAAATTATAAAAAATGAATCTTTTTTTTTTTTTTTTTCTTTATTTATTCAGATTCATTAATTAATTAATACTTAGGATAAAGGAATGAGGCCGTGTAAAATATCTAACGCTACACAATGAAGTTTAGAAATTAATTTTTACCTTTATTCATATTCAGAATAAAAATTATATTAAATTCATTCAGACTTACAAAAATGTTATTATACATAAATTGCGAGCTCATTAATATTATCAAAAAAAAAAAAAAACTATGTTACTTTTACTATATTATATATGTATATCGTAGTTATTCCAAAACCATTCTTCTTCTTCTTCTTGTTCTTCATATTTTTATATAATTAAAAATTTTCTCTTCGATACAAAAATAAAAATAACACAGCCGCAAACAGGGCATATGTATAGTAAGTAATAATGATTATTATCCATCAGTCTCTCGCACACACAGCAGCAACAACAACAACAACAACAACATCAATAATAATAATAATAATAATAATAATAATAATAATAATAAATTACTGGCTACTGCTTCTATAAGGTAAAAAATAACGTAAAACCGCCTTAATTGATTTAAAGGTGAAAATAATAGGGGGGGTGGGAAGAAAAACTCCGTCGCAGTAAGAAAAAGAGAAGAAAAAAAAAAAACAACGTTTTTAATATTAATAATTGACTGTACATAATATTATTATAATATTATCGTCGATATTTGTATCGTCCAGATGTAAAGAATTATGAACTGAAGGAATCTCCTAAAGGTGTATTTAAAAATAAATTTTCAAACCAGCTGTGTGCTAGATCAAGATAAATCGAACGTTATAAATATAGTAAAGAATCTAGCCCCCCCCCCCCCCCCCCCCCCCCCCCTCAAAGACATAGAATGAATCCTTAACGAAAGTGATACCTCAGTTAAGTTAAACTCAGTCTTACCCATCAATCTATTATTAGAGTGTGATGCGGGCTAAATATACAACGGGATAGAGTGCATCATTCAAGATATCGTAGCCAAAGACAAGAAATAGATATAGTATACATTGAGTGAGTGAGGAGAGATGTAGAGAAAGTCAAAAACCGTTACTAATTCTTATAAATATATTATAAGCTTTGGCTCAAAATCGCGAGTTTCTCAAATAATTTTGTTTTGCTCCTCTCAAAACAGTTGGGAGGAAATTTACATATACATGCTAACATAAATCAAGAAATTAGGAAAAAAAAAAAGGAACATAAAATTTCGATTTGAAAAGTTTAATTTTAATCTCCGAAAAGGTGTTTTCCCAGCTCCATCATACGATGCAATCTGCAAACAGTTAAAGCGTCGCATTTCTTCAGCACAGCGGCAACGCTTTCATCTGCTGTTACCAAATGACAGAGCAGATCCTCGTAAGCTGATTTAACGTTTGGCTGTAGACCTCCAACTTTGACTTTCTTCAATGTCTCAATGATTCCCTCTGCCCAGCCAGACTCTATGGCAAATTCTGATAGCCAGGGAACAAGCTGAAGCACACCGGCCATTGTCTGCATACCGAGAAACCATAGTTCCATTATTTCCATCCAATGTTCCTTGTAGGCAATTGCTACGACCAATGCAGTCGGGTCGTTACTCTCGTCGACGGTGTATGCGTCCCATAGGAATCTGATGGTAGCCTGGATGTATCGGCATATAGAAAAGTCGTTTTTCTTTACTCTTTTGGCTTGCTGTTTGAGCAGTAGAAGTCCGAGGATAGCGAGGTGTCCGTGAAGGACTAAATTTTCAGGAATTTGTTTGAGCTCTGGTAGATTGTTGAATATAAATTTAAGCAGGGATATAAAGGTGGGCGATTCCTCGACCATTTTTGCTTCCAGAACCGTTATGTTCATCAATACGTTGCAAACTGATACCATAGCAGCCCTAGAGTCTTTCATCTCGCCTAAAAGCTCGGGGCTTAATTCCTTCTCGGGTTCTTTGAGAGCCTTGAGTCTCTCAGATCTTGGAACGGGTGGTTTTTTATAATAAACAATTGTCCAGTGATAAGACAAGCATTCCAAAAGCACCTCGTCTTGTTTATGCTTGAGTAATATTTTCCTGGCGTCTTCTTCAACGGCTAAATAGCAAAGTGCAGGCAGCAGTAATCTCAGTACATCGATTTGGCTGAGAGGATCCTGCGCGACAATATCCCCCGTTGAATTTCCCTCATCTGATTTTGACGCTGCTTTAGATTTTTCCGATAATTTCCTGTTCCTATGAGCGTAGAAAGTGTCGTTTGCCACAGTCAAAACATAGGGCAAAACTGAATAGACTTGGGGCCTCATAGCTGATGTCTCCTGGGCCAACCAAGCAGCCAAAACCCTGACCATAGCACAGACGAATAGTTTCTCCCTGACGTCAGTCAACTCCTTCATTTTAGATACTGAATTAAGCAGTCCAATTATTGCTGCGAAAGCGCCCTTGAGAGCCGTGTACAAAGACTGTTTCTCTTTCTGTTCAAGGTCCAATTGGTCGCTGGTTATATAGGTCAGCGATATTTCTAGCATAATAAAACATGCGGTGATCAATTCGGCGTTAGCCAACACAGCCTTGAGCTGTTTTCCCTCAAGTTGCATCCTGACCTCTATGGAAGACAGTTGTACAAGCAATAAGAAAAAAACCTTGGGTTTTTCCTCGTCAGACAAAGCCCACTCAACCCCAAGAAGCTCTAACATAACTGCGGCAAGTTTCAGCGCCGGATCTCTCTGGTTCTTTCCAATTCTAGAACCGAGTATATCGCTCAAAGCTTTGTGTATACTAGCAGGCCATGATTCGTCCTTAGAGCTTTCTTCAATCGCCTGTTTCCTACACGAGGATAAAAGCGCCTGTAGTATTTGACAAACTTCAAACTTTCTCTCTGTATGATCAGTCTCAAAGTCCAAAGCAATTTTGTTAACAATTGCATGAAACGGTTTTGTGTCAGCTGGGTCCCAGGCATCAGGACCGAATGTTTTAACAAGAGTAACAAGTATATTCAGTGCTTCGTCGGTCTGAAAGCTTTTCTCTGCATAAATTTCGCACATTTTAGGTATCGCCTTCTGATCAAGCAATGCCTTTTGGCCAGGTGGATATTGTGCGATACATTGAAGACAGGCATAAGCCTCGCTAACAATAATCAAAGTATCGTCAGGGGCGTCGTCATCGGCTTGAGACACTATACCAAGTAGAGGTGGTACGTGTCCTACCATATCTTTGTGCGCTGCCAATTCTGGGTCAGAGCAAAATGCAGATAATATCGATAATGCGACTGACTTGTATACCTGAGGTGGACAATCAACCGGCACATCATCGCTGGATAATAACTTGCGCAAAAATTTAGCCCCAATAGATTCGAACAAAAGTTTTCTTGATGCGGTATTGCAGTCTTTACCATCGACCAATTTAGTAACCATAAATAATGCGGCGAATTTCTCAGAGTCGGTTGTTACCATTTTCAGAATCGCCGCGCACTTTTTTACACTGTCAGATACACTCATCTTGACGATTGTCTTTTTTTTTCTTTCTGTTGTAGATTTAGTGTAAGTAAAACGCGTGTGTCGATATTGTTTTTCTTTTGTTTCACTTTTCGATGAAATTGTACATTTGGTCGTGGATATAACCTTAAAAACTAGTCGAGATGATTATCTCAAGTATTTTGTATATAGTTGTTATTTAGATAACGAACATTTGTCGAAGATATTTATAATAGATAATGTAGTTATACGTATCAGACGTCGTTCTTCGACGTTATAAGTCACACAGTGATTCAGAAACTGAGGGATTTTCACGACGTGGAGTTTAGCCGGCGCATGTCTCGATACGAACGAACTAAGGGCGGGAGGGAAATTAGGAAGGAAACGGAATTAGGGGGGAGGGAAATAGACGGCCAAAAATAGGCGAGATAGAAACCGGCTATATGTGGATATAGCGTATCGAGTTACACGCCGGAGTTTATTATTAGTAGTTTAAAATACGCGTAGGTATAGAAGAGCGAAGTCGATCGGAATGAAATGAAGAAATGAAAAAATAAAAAAAATAAAAATTAGAAAAAAATTAATAAAATAAAAAGATTCAACTATGTTCGCATGTGTATTATAGTATACAGATATATAATATATATATATATATGTATGTATGCGCGTGGAGTCTGTATAGGTATAATACGGCAATAGGAATAAAATGGCAAAAACCGTTCCGCCATTTGCTTGTTGCCAAACGTATTGTCGTCTGCTAGTTAGTGGTTGGGTACACGACTAGTGAAGTCGTCACGACTCACACGACTCACGTAACGTTCAAAGTATGTATGCGCGTTATACGATGACCTCACGTGCCCTTCGAAACTTTCGTATCTCTTCCTTGTAGATTCTTTCCTTTTTTTTTTTTTCTTTCTTTCCACCTTTTACCGAGTAAGTAATTGAAATGGGGGGAAATACGCGAACGGTTTATTCATAGCAGGAAAAAATAGGTCAAATATGCAACAATCGACGATTTTTTCTATTCATTTAATTTTTTTTATTTTATATTATAATCGAACGATTATAATGTCAAAACAAATGTGAGGCGCCGAGGAATATAGAGAAAGACAAATATAAAGAAAAAGAATAAGAATGAGAATGAGAATGAGAATGAGAGAGAGAGAGAGTAAGAGAGTGAGAGAGAAAATAAAGAGAGTAGAACAAAAGAAAATATGTGTTGAATATTGTATGTTAAATATCGTACCTTTCTGCAGGCTAAACTATCCGCCTTTCGTGTCTCGATTAAAGTGTTGTCCAGATCAAAGAGGATCGTTGATATAACGACGGATGAATTTTTCATCGAAAATGTAGCCATTATTATTCTTATTATTATTTATTCTTTTTCTATTATAACGATAATTTATAGCAGATTTTCTTTTTTTTTTTTTTTTTTTTTTTCTTTTTTCTTTTCGCTTCTTCTTCTTCTTCTTCTTCTTGTTCTTCTTCTTCTGATTCTTCTGTTTTATATTTTATTATATATTCTTTCAATTATTACAATATCTCGATAATTAACAATTTATTATGTATACAACTATTATGATTGTATGACGTTCTTCGAGTTCTCTTCTTATTATTAGACAACATCAGACTGTTAATGAAATAACGACCTGCTGCTGCTGTTACTGCTGTGCTTCGTCATTCGTTCTAGCTAGCCTGCCTATACCACCCGCCCCCTTGTCTTAGTTCTCTGTATTACCGCGACTGAGGGGAAGGGGGTCACTCGAAAAATTACGGCGTCACTTAAATCTGACGTCACTATCCCCAACGTGGTCTTCTTTTGTTTGTCCGTAAATATTGTCGATAAACAAGCTACTCTACCTTACCGACTGAGAAATAAAATAAAATAAAATAAAATAAAATAACATATCATTAATATTCACATGTGTAACTATATATTTCTTTATCCTCTAATTATTATTAATTATTCCCGATTCATTAGAATTATTCACCATATATATTACGTATCCGTTAATATTCGTATTTTATTTTCAATCTTTGTCCAACTTTACGTCATTTTGTTAGACAATATATTAACAAATACGCGACTGTAACTCTACTTTACCGACCGTGTAGTGTCATCAGATTTTGGCGGGAAATAAATTGTGCGAAATATTATAACCCTATCTGTCATCGTGATTTCAATGTTTATAAGATTTACATACTATTATCTATTAATTGATAAATAGAATTTATTTAAATGGCAGTAACGGCGACAGCTACGACAGTATCTGTTCAAGAGGATGAAGAATTGGAGGAATTTAATCCCCAGGCTAAATTAATAAAGTCATTAGAAGTAAGTATACATAATATGAAGATGCGTGCGTCACCGCATTCCAATTCAACATAATATAACCTATCAATAAAAATTAACGACCTTATCTAAACAAAACAAAAAAAAAAAAAAAAAAAAAAAAATGAATAAATTCTCTTTCGCGACAATATTTTAAACGACAATAAACTCGCAACAGGGAAATGGCATAACAGCAGGAGACATAAAGAAGCTACAAGAAGGTGGCTACTACACTGTAGAGTCGGTCGCATACGCTCCAAAAAAGCATCTTCTGTCAATAAAAGGTCTTAGCGATGCAAAGGTGGACAAAATCCTTCAGGAAGCTTCCAAGCTTGTAGTGATGGGGTTCAAAACAGCTGGTGAAATTCATCAGTACAGAGCGAACACGGTTTACCTTACTACAGGTTCGGCTGAATTGGACCGTCTCTTAGGCGGTGGAATCGAGACTGGATCAATAACAGAAATATTTGGTGAATTCAGAACCGGAAAGACGCAGATATGCCACACATTGGCAGTAAATTGTCAATTACCAGTCGACATGGGGGGTGGTGAAGGAAAATGTCTCTACATAGACACAGAGGGTACATTTAGACCCGAAAGACTAATAGCGGTAGCTGAGAGGTACAAGATAAGCGCAGAGTCTGTTTTAAACAATGTAGCCTGCGCCAGGGCCTATAATACGGATCATCAAACTCAACTGTTGATACAGGCATCTGCTATGATGACAGAGTCTAGATACGCGTTGTTGATAGTAGACAGCGCTACCGGACTTTATAGAACTGATTATACAGGCAGGGGTGAATTGTCAGCGAGGCAAACCCACTTGGCTAGATTTATGAGGATGCTTTTAAGGCTTGCAGACGAACATGGGGTAGCAGTTGTTATTACTAATCAAGTAGTAGCGCAGGTTGACGGAGCTGCTAGTATGTTTGGTGGTGATCAGAAGAAGCCTATAGGCGGACATATCATAGCTCATTCTAGCACTACTAGATTGTATCTAAGAAAGGGAAGGGGGGAGACCAGAGTTTGTAAGATATACGACTCTCCTTGTTTGCCTGAAAGCGAAGCTATGTTTTCTATTAATTCGGACGGTATTGGAGACGCTAAAGAGTAGTTTTTTTTTTATTTTATCTTATAATATATCAGGGATTATTACTATGATGGGTGATATTATTATTACTATTACTATTATTATCATTGTCTAGTTAATATAGAACAGAGATAATTATCTCACTATTTTTAGTTTTATGTATATCTATAATAATCTAAAATTACAGACTTAATACATCAATTTTATTTTATCATTATTATTATGTAGAATTAATATTTCTTGATGTTATAATAATAATAAATAAATAAATAAAATAAAATAAATTTTCTTAAAACCCCTTGGTGTCGTTCTTTAATGTTAATTTTTGTCTCAATATATACTTTACGCTCACGGCATTCATTATTCGTACTATTTCATATTTCGCGCTTATTTTAATCTAACATGGTCGTAGACATGCGCGCGCAGTTTTTTTTTTTTTTTTCTTCTTCTTATTTAAGGTTAGGTTCTATCAAACGTAGTCAAATAATTATTTCGCTGTTTTTTACTTTCATAAGATCGAGTTAAGATACTTTATTCTACTAATTATAGATCGTTAGAAAAAACGACAAGGTTCTTACACGTTCGAGTTATAATTATTCAAGAAATAAGCAACGAATATAAAAAAAAAAAAAAAACAACCTAAAAAAAAAAAAAAAATAACAAGGTGGAATTTTTGCCGATATTCATTATACATATTCGTATTTTCTCAATCTGTTCAATTATTTATTGTATATCTCGAAAAACGAGAAAGAAAAGAAAAGCCTCTTTGTTAATAAACGAACATGTTGAAACAATCGCTGATGCCACGTAGTAGTATAATATCACGATTAAAATTAATCAACTGCTACTACTACCATGATCGTGATAAAAATTTGTTGAAAAATTTTGGCAAAAATATTTCGAACGAAAAATTGATTAATAAAATGAAAAAATTCGATTCCTTAACGAACGTTAAATGGAGATTAAATAACGTACGAAGAGGTCATTGCTTTTGGTGGGTTTTGTAGCCCTGCACTAGTAAACTGACACACAAGACTTAGAAACGAAAAAAAATTTTTCTAATTTCCTCCTCATCTGTAAAAAAAAAAAAAAAAAAATTAAAATAAAAATGAACAAAATTTTGTTGATACAAACGTTTTTTTTCTATGCTTATTGCTTTTCAGTCAGACTAGAAAATTCTCCACAATGAGCGACGACATCTCACAATTCACATTGCCAAATCATCAGCCTGTTGTAGCGTTGGAATGCGATACTGCTTTCAGCGCATTAACAAACAAAGAAAGATTATACGCTCATTATTTGAGCCAAGCTGCATGGAACGGAGGTCTTATAGTACTTGTACAAACATCGCCTGAATCACCGTTAATATTTGCACTTTTACACTCGATATTCTCAGCCGAGAAGATCGACGATCTTAAAAAATCTGTGGTCGGAATTACGGACGAGGAATTTACCGTAAATCAAATTTATTACAGAATATTTTTTTATCGAAAGCAAAACAAGGTTTTTCTTTACACAGTTTTTTTTTTTAGGCATTCCTGGTATACACCGCAGGCGTATTGTCCAATTCTGGTAACTACAAGTCTTTTGGGGACAGCAAGATCGTTCCTAATCTTGAAAAAGCAAAATTTCAAGCCATAGTAAAGGCGTCAAAGGCCTACGCCGATTCTCCACAGAGTTTACAATCAATTTGGGATAAAATAGAAGCCAGACTCTACTCTCTCGATGATAAATCGCGCGCGCTTGGTCTCGGGGACAAGGGAACCACCACCTACTTCTCTTGTAATTGTACCGACGAAGACGCCGAGCTGGTTAATAGATTTATGCAAAAAAAAGGACTGGAGTCTTACAACGCGAGGTGCTTTAAGACCAAGGATGGAAAGGACAACGCCGTTTATGAGATCAGATTGGCTTCGGTTGAGATAGGTGATGATCCGAGTATCACATTGCCAGAGGAAAATTTTGAGGAGTCTAAGTTCAAAGTAACTAGAGGAGATTACAGCAAGCTACTTGTACCCGTTGTTGATAATCTACTCAAAGCCAGGGAATACGCTTCGAATGAAAACGAGAAACTTATGCTTGATAAATATATAAGTCATTTTAACACCGGGTCTTTAGACGAGCACAAAAATGGTTCTAGATATTGGATAAAGGACAAAGGACCGGCGATAGAAACTTACATTGGTTTTATAGAAACTTATAGAGACCCTGCTGGCCAGAGGGGTGAATTTGAAGGATTTGTGGCGATGGTGAACAAGGAAATGTCCCTTAAGTTTACAACCCTTGTAAACAGGGCAGAAGAATTACTTACCAAATTACCTTGGGGTAAAGATTTTGAAAAGGACGAATTCCTCAGGCCGGATTTCACGTCTTTAGACGTACTGACTTTCTCCGGGTCAGGAATACCAGCTGGTATAAACATCCCCAATTACGATGAGATACGGCAATCAGAAGGTTTCAAAAACGTATCACTTGGTAACGTCATTCCAGCCAATATGAAACAAGATGTTATACCATTTTTGTCTGATTCTGATCAAGACCTGATGAACAAATACAGAATCCAAAGTTTCGAGGTACAAGTCGGACTCCACGAGCTCTTGGGTCACGGCAGCGGAAAGTTATTCAGAAAACTACCGTCCGGGGAGTTCAATTTCGACAATAAAAACGTCTTAGATCCTCTAACGGGTGAATTGATCAAGAAATATTTCAACGAGGGTGAGACTTACGATTCTAAATTCGGAGCTATGGGATCTACATACGAAGAATGTAGGGCTGAGGCTGTAGGCCTTTATCTAAGCCTTGAGAGAGATATAATTAAGATATTTGGCTACGAAGGACAAGACGCGGAGGACATTATATACGTTAATTGGCTGAGCCTATTGTGGAACGGATGCGCAAAGGCCTTGGAAATGTACCAACCGTCGACCAACAAGTGGCTCCAAGCCCATTCTCAAGCTAGATACGTTCTGCTTAGAGTCTGCCTTGAGGCTGGCCAGGGGCTAGTTAACGTGGTTGAAAATGAGCCTGGAAAAAATTTGAGACTTGTTTTAGACAGGAGCAAAATAGACACAGTTGGAAAAACTGCTGTTGGTGAATTTCTGAAAAAATTACAAGTCTTTAAGAGCACAGGCGACGTCGAGGCAGCTAAAATTATGTACGAAAAATACAGCGAGGTTCCAGAGAGCGGATCCCAGCCTTGGGCTACCTGGAGAAATATCATTCTCGCGCATAAACAACCGAGAAAAATTTTCGTACAGTCTAACACTTTTATAGACGGTGGTAATTATCGATGGTTTGATAATAGAATCTTTAATACAGAATGGATTGATTATTTATTTATTTATTTTCTTTCTTTTTCAGGATCTGGAGCAGACAAGCCACTCGATGCAACGTTGAAAAATTATGAGGCGACTTTTGAGGGGCTGATAGAGTCGTGGGTAGATCGTTTTCCCTCTTCTGAAATTCCGTCAACACTTTTAGAAATTTATACAAAAGACGAACAACACTTTTTGGAAAATGAAAATAAGCTTACTACTGGATAAAAGAATTCGACTAGGTGCTCGTTACAATGAAAAAGAAATGAAAAGAAAACAATAAATAAATAAATAAATAAATAAATAAATAAATAAATAAATAAATAAATAAATAAATAAATGCGAAACTTGTATGTATTATACGGATATAATGAAAAATGTAACGATAAAATCGATGGATTATTATTATAAAATAATAATAACAATAATATGTTTTATACTATGTATGCATTTATTATGAATAAAATATTGATACTGAATATTTTTAATATAATTTTCATCGTCTTCATTAATTATTATTCATTCGATAATAATTTGAGTAAATTAAAAATTTCGATTGATTATCATATAAAATAATAAATTCTAAAGTTCTTCTTCTGGGTTCTTCTGTAGCATAATGAACGTTCATAATCAGCGCGCATAGATGTGACGTCATCTTGTATCTGCGCACGTAATTTTATTGAAAAGTTAGGTTATGTTTATACGAACAGAACAAAACCGTGTTTATCTGATTATTTCGAGTTCCTGGATTATCTGAACCACATTAAAAACAGGATTTTTGGCGAAAGAATGAGTTCCTTGGAGAACATCCCTGCCGAAATCGATGACGATGATCGCGTAAGACAGCCCCTGCACAGTATTCTCAACGTGTATATTTTGGGTTATGTAACATAACCTTAAAAAAAAAAAAAAAAAAAAACACAAATATACTATATTTTACGTTATTTTCACGTTAAAATTAAAGAATAATTGAATATTTATTTTACAGAAAAAAATTCGAGAGGAACTTTCATCGATGAGTTTTGAAGATTTGAAAAAATTGAAGGAGAGATTAGGGTCAAAAGTATATAACACCGCGCTGTTCGGTCCTAAGATTGTAAAACGTACAGATTTTAAAAGAGCGAATAAAAACCGACCTAGAGAGACGTCGTCTAAAATACAAGTGCCAAGATTCAAAGAGGTAGTACCGGTGAAAAAAAAAGTTATACGAGACCCGAGATACGACAGTTTATGCGGAACTTACAACGAAAAGGCGTTTAAAAATTCTTATAAATTTTTGAACGGTCTTATAGAGAACGACGTCAAATCATTAAGGAATGAATTGAGCCAGACCGAAGATCCTAAGATGGTTAAAAAGATCAAATACCTTATTCAAAGGCTTGAAAATCAACAGAGAGAAGAAAAAAATAGAGAAACTAAAGAGCTTAGGGATGCAGAAGAGAAAAAGGAAAAGATAGAGACGCTTAAACGGGGGGAAAAACCCGTATTCAAAAAGAAATGTAATTCATGTATTCATATATTCGTTTTGTTACGCTTCTATTGATAATCATTCATTTAGATTCTATGCAAATTCAATTCTAGAGGATTGGAAGACGTTAAAATTTCAAGCTGTTGCTTCTGATAAACCAGAAGCTTGTTTAGAAGTCTTATTAACTTAGTCCCGTTGTTATTTCAGCTGAAAAACGTGTCCTGGATTTGGTGCGGCAGTACGAGGAGCTCAAGAAGTCTGGAAAGCTTAAGAAACACATAGAGCGATTGCGTAAGAAGAACGCGAGCAAAGACAGAAAGAAATTCGCCGCTCAGGAGAACGAGTGATTAACAAGAACTCGATTTCTAAGGATTTGATCATCGTTGAACTTTCAATGGGAGTAGAATATGCATTTTTTTGTCATTCCTTTGCGTAAAAACGTCCAGGGAATAGCAAATAACAAATATTGGTGCCTCAGAAAGATTCCTTTGTAATTGTTAGCTTTTTTTATATTCGATTGTTATACCGAAACAAAATAAAACAAAACAATTAACATATGTATACGTTACGTCGCACTCTTATCCTTATCGCTACTTGCTGTGGGGGTAAAATAATTGATGAACTATATCTAACGCGCCACGTAAGACGTCCATATTATACATAAAATATCGCTGGGTAATTATAGAAGCAAATTAACGACCGTATATAGCAGATTAGTGCCGTATAGAATAGGTATCATTCAATATTCAATAATTGTAGTGATAATGCAATACTGTTCACTGGTTTTAGATGTAGGTGTATTTGATAGGTACTATTCGCTAAGTAAATGACTAAAATCTAGTCCTCGTTTTTTCCCTGAAATTATTTATTTCATCCAAACATTTGTCCGAAGAATAATCAGAGTAACAATAATAGGTGTAAATAGAAGAATAAGATAAGAGGTGTCGTCCATGGGTTGAGCTGTATCGGTGCTTCTGAAGAGATCATCCCTCAATGCCGTACTCAGGTCTTGTTGCTAAGCAATACAACTTCATAGCGCCCTCAACTTTCTGATCACAAATATTCGTACAGCAGTGGTCATCTTCAGTGCACTGCAACGAAATGACAGACACTTCGATTATAGATGTTAAATATTTTCATTGATGATTTTTATAATACTATGCGAATTATTCTCCTACTGTATACGTGCGGAGTAATTGTAATTCTACTTATAGCAATGTCATATTAGTCGCGTTTTTAAACTCGTCGCCAATATATTACTCGGAGATTATTGTTAACTTTTCAAGTTCATTTTCACACATACCTGTAGACCTAGTTCCCCACATCCTTTCTCGTCATTCCATCTACCCTCTTGTGGATCAGGTTCAGCCGATGTAAAGGCAAAGGCAAATACGAAAACGACTAAGACAACGATCAAGATGTTCTTCATGATATTGCCCATTGCGCTACAGCGTCTAGTTCAAAATTTTGAAAAAAAAAAAACAAAGGACCTGTACAATATAATTCAAAGACGTACGCTGTAGGACAGCGGCTGCTTTATACACAAAATCGTCAATTCAATTAAAGGCAAAATCCAAAAGTGGACAATCATCGACCACTTTTAATACTCACCAAATAAGGCTCTTCTGCTTTCGGATTGCGGAGGGCGTAAGCTTTGTACAGTCTGCTTACTGACGGATAAACTCTAGCTGAGTCGGAGGGTCGGTTTTCAGCCTTTTAAAGCCACCAAATGATAACCAGGTGATAAGAATTGCGACGTTCGCATTATAATTGCACGCCTTGATATTGTGAAACTCCAATTAGCAAAGGGATATGGTTGTACACGAAGGAAGCAATCATTATCTACAAGCCGCACTCCAATTATTTGTGGATAAAGCGAGGAAATAATGAAAACAAGGTCGAGTCCTACACCGAGCGCAATAATACGACCGATGATGAGACTTATTGAATTTATATCCTAAATAAATTAATATATATATGCCCAGAAATCTGACCTATATTAAATGATAAATAATGTCAGATAGTGTGTAATCCATTTTTCCCAGAGATTTATTGAAAATAATAAAAAAAATAAAACAAAAAAAATCTAATCAATGAATTTTAGAAATTATTCTTAATTAATATAAAGAGATAGTAGAGAGAGAATTCGTTGTTTTATTATTGAAATATTTTTATTACTAAATTAATTGTATAAAACGCACATTGTTACAAAGTGTACCGCTTCAATAATAACTATACAACGGACATCGACATTTTGTACCCTCGATTTTGTATAGGCCCAGCCTAAATTTAAAAAATAAAAAAAATAAAAAAAAAAAAAAAAAAACATATTTTGAACAAAGATTCTTTCAAATATATTTCGTAGACTAATAAGTACCTTTACAACTTATAGATCAACAATACCATGGACCATGAAGGGCAAAGGATTGAGTGATTGAGTGAGTGAGTGATTGAAAAATAGAATATATATATATAAAAAAAAAAAAGAAACGAAAGAGAGAGAGAGAGCAAATCAGTGATATCTTCTCGTTTCCTAAATCATTTCCTCATTAAATTATGATAATGGTTTTGTTGTAGTAAATACTAAAACAAATCCGACGTATTTTTTTTTTTTTTTTTTTTATCTATTACGATTGATTATACGAGATAGCCGAATAAGAATCGAGAATATGAAGTTTCATTGAATGTAAAAAAAAAAAAAAAAAAAGATCTGCAACGCGTACTGCGACGAAAGAGTATTATATATAACGTTGCTGTTCTATATTATGTATTACATTATGATTATCTTTAAAATAATAAATAATCGTCATTTGAAAGAATACATGCGTATTGTACTTGGCGAAAAATAATAATATTAATAATAATAATAATAATAATTATTGTAAACTTAAATTTAAAACTAATATTAGGAAAAGTATGATACTGTTATTGGTACTTTCGATCTACGTTAGACCACCTTCTTACTCAAGGCATATATATTCATTCAGATTCATAATCACACCTTTGATCTCAAAAAAAAAAAAAAAAAAAAAAAATCTTAGATCGCTATGGTTCATAAAAATTTATAGCTGTTTCTTTCTCTCTTTCAACAACTATATAATAGGAACGCTAGTGGAACTGTGTGAACATACAACAAATATAGATTTCGAATTTTAACTACATTACTATTTTATCAACGGTTTGTTTTTCCTCGTCTTTTGCTTAATAGTTTAACAAAAATTGCAAATATATCGTTTAAAAAATATGTCGAAACTTCTCATGATTTCAGCTGTAAAAAAACTGTTTTATTATGCATTTTTTTTTTTTTTTTTTTTTTTTTTTCAAATAAATTTCACATTCTTAATCTCTAAGGCCGTTAAAAAAAAAATCAATTGAGGAATAAACCTGATCGTTATTAATGCCATTTGGAGAACGAAAAGTAAAAAAAACAAAAAAACAACTAGCGCAATGTCGCTTTTTCTTCATTACCAAAAGTTTAGATGGACTTGTCCAGACTCTGGAATTAACTGTCGTCTGAGTCTGATTCTTCTTCCTCCTCTTCTTCTTCTCCTTCTTCGTCTTCTTCTTCTTCTTCTTCTTCCTCTACTCCTTCTTCGTCATCCTCCTGATTTTCGTCTCCGTCATCATCGACGACACCATTTTCTACACCTCCGTTAGATTCTCTTTTCAATTTCTTAGCATGTGGCTGCCGTACCTCTTCTTCGTTATAATTTAGCCTCAGGTCTTTACATCTCTTCTCAAAGTATTTCAACAGTCTCATACCGGCTCTGTAAATTGTACTGTATTTTAAAGAAAAACATAGTAAAGATCTTTTCTATTAGAATATATATTGCGTTCGGATGCCAAAGATTTGAAAAAAAAAATTCCTCTTTTTCGTCGCAACGACAAGTTACAAGTTAAAAGCTTTCCTCCGCTGGGAATTTATTTCATCATTAAATAAATTTCACAATCTCTAAAAGACTATCAATAAAACTGTAAAATTAAATACGAATTATTATTTATTATTCGTACGTCTATATAACATGCGGCTCTATTCTTATTTTTGATTAATATAGTATAGACAGTAACAGTTGTGTTAGTATTACAGTTACAACAGACAATTGATGTAGCAGAAAAAAAAAAAAAAAAAAAAAAAAAAAAAAGTAGCATAACGAACAAGCATATCATTCACTTGAAGAAAACTCCAATGCAACATATAGCGTAGCTGTGTTAGTTAATCCCCATAGTTCTGTTACGGAGTAATAAAAGCTATATATGTCAATGAGTAGGTACACAGCTACTTATAGGTATAACTAGTGAAATATAAAAACTTTGATTATTATGAGTTTAAGAAGTTTATCAATATTTCGTCCATATTTAGTAACGAGTCAGATATTTAATAATAATCGAGGTACTAGAAAAGATTGAAGATTGTAATAAACTGTAATACGAGTCGATAATCAGCTAAACTCACGATTTGCAAAGAAAAAAATCTCTGGCGTCCGAACCCAATGACAAATATAGCGCCATATCTGATACTCACTTGTATACCGAACTGTGATCCTGATTGTATTTCTCACAGTTGTCAAAAACTAAAAGACAATCCGTATAGAATGATTGGAGCGTTTGATAATCTCCTTTTCCAAGCTTGTATTTTATCGTACCAAAGTCCATAGGCATTTTTATAATATCATGATAATCGGGAACTTCGTCTTTAGTTACTGGCGAAAGGAAAGGCCAAGAGTCTCTATGATGAGTTATATCTGCTAACAATTCCTGTAACGTAGCCATACACCCTTTCACAGTAGTTATATCTTCTTTTATCTCATCCGCCGCGCGTTTAGAAGCTCTTCTAGTCTGTCGTTGAGGCGCTGGTTCGTAATCATCTGAATTGATGCTACTGTCTGTAGAGAAAAGTATAGAATGAAAAAAAGGTGTTAGTTAGCGTTCTTCAATGGTTTGATTAAATAATTCAGTACAAATCGTGTAAAGTTAGATTCAAGCAAACACCACATAGCTAAAGCAAGAATTATAATACATAGTGTTTGAAATGAAAACTAAACGCATGAATAACAAGAAATAATAATAACAATAATAATAATAATAATAATAATAATAATGAAGATATGCCAACTATTACACGGATGAAGTCTGTCTAGAGGAATTACAATCAATCGCAGTTATTTATAATTTCATCATTGTAGAAACTAGTAGTATAGTTAGAATATACGTAATTTTTTTTTTTAGATTGACTATCCTTTGATGATGAAAATAAAATCTAATATGTACTGAACTGATTTTCTAATTTAATCTCCATGCTGTTATCTGTGATCGTTATATTATATTTATGAATAATATGGGTTGAATGAATAAATAAATGAATCGCATTCCCAAGCATTATAAAAGTTGATGAAAATTATAAAAAAAAAAAAAACAACATTTAACATATTTCTGCTCGTTAATGGTATGTATTTTTGTACGAATACAGACCGTCCAAGTCTGTGGATTCGGTAGTAAGAAGACTCTTGGCGAAGCCGTGTATTCGCGAGCGAGCAGCAGCCGCGCTCACTCTCACTCTCTCCCTGTCTCTCTCCCTCTCCTGACCTCTCGCTGACAACACACACACACACCCAATAAGCTAAGCTTCCTGTATTATTTCAGTATTACGCCTAACTTATCCTATATACCCTGTTGTTCATTTCTCGCTATCTCCGAACTCTTCTCCTTCATATCTAACAATCCTCAAATATACCAAACAATGTCATTTCCTTTTCTATATGCTTTCTTCATACAGAAAATATAATCTCACCATATCTAGACGTTGTTCTGTTATTCCTGCTCCTTGCGCAATGTTGGCACAACCATTTACCACGCGGTACTCTCTTCAAAGGTGGTTCTGTGCAATCCAAATGAAATACTTTTGGACAACCGTCGCAGCATATCACTCTTCCTCCGTTTCCACACAACGAGCAAAGACTCATTGTGATATCGCTGTAAGATAGAATTTTATTATGTTGATGATCATCGGATCTATTAGCTAATATAGAAATATGTATAACTGAACAACTATCGTGCTCGCGACTCACTGGTTCCCCTGTGATTCAGTTTCTTCGTCTTCACTCTCAGCGATTCTTTTAGCACGATTTCGTCGCGTCTCTTTGGTAAGGGCTGCCTCCTCTTCTGCCTCATCTTCGAACTTCTTTCTCTTCTTTGATTTCTCCTTAGGTTTTGTATCCCTGGGTCTACACGTTGTACAGAACCAATCACCCTCCGGTACAGCCTGAAAGTTATAAATTCCTGATATCAAAAAAGAAAGAAAAAAAAAAGTCTGGATTTCGTTGATGAAAAAAAAAAAAAAAAAAAACTTCAAATCAATGGTATCACAAACGTTAAGTTTCGGCTTCAGGCAGTATAAATGGTGTCCCTTGTTGCATCCGTCGCACAATAACATGTTCTCGGCGTCCCTTCGCTTTCTGCAAATACGACATTGCGCATTCAAGGCACTCCTACCCCAGGCGATGCTGTTCTCTAGCGTACTTAAGTGCAGAAATAACTGTGACCAGCTCGTCGAAGCCATTAGGGATTGCTCCCACCTGTCTCTCCCCACGTCTTCGTTGCTGGGTTTTTTCTCCTTCTCATCTACTCCCAGCGGTTTTTTCAGGTACTTGTGTTCAATCGCGTGCGATATTTGCAATATAGCACAGGCCAATTGTTTAATTGCTATTTGTTGGCCCGGTTCAGGTAGGGGTTCGTCTTCGTTAGGTGGCCCCAAGTACCTTCCAGGATCTCTGTATGTTTTAACGCTGACGTTACTGACTTCAGAATCTGGTGTTCCAGGTCTGCTGGTTCGATTTTCGTTCTTAAGTTTATCCAAGGCGATATTCGACGCCGTGTCAGCCTCAATTTCGTTCAGGCCATAAACCAGTTTGTCACACTGTTTGTCATAGCTGCGTTTACCAATAGCAGTTCTCCATACATCGCGACTGATAACTTTTAGCGATCCAAGACATCCAACTTTTATTTTATCCTCCAAGTCGAGAATGTAATCTCTCAACGTCAACTCCATTACTTCTTCTATATTTGTACCGGCGGGAAAGGCCAAGTTAACATTGTCGTATTTGTTCTTCTTGTGATTTTTATTTGTCGGTTCTTTTATCGGCTCCATAAACTTGGGACAAAAAAATTAGGACAAAGCGTTTATCAATCGTCGAATGATAAATCATAGTCGTGTTCATTAAATGGGAGAAATAAAAATTAATGCTTACAACTTCGGGATTCAGCTTGTGTCGCGGACATTCGGCAATTGCGGTAATCAAACTCGTCGCTTCTTGGACCAGGGAGTGCCTAAGCTCGCCTTCTCTATATCCCCTTTTATTTAACGAGTTTATAACAGTTTCTACGTTCTCTTGTATGCCGTAGAAGCTCCATTGTATTCCAGTCTTTCCCCCATGTATGGGACAACTTTTATCGCCTGTACAAGCGTTCAGCTTTTGTCTCACCTCGGCGAGATCGATCTTAGAATCTTTTTTAGGGCTTAAATCTTTCCTTGGTGATTTAACGCCGTTTTTCTCATTGAAACTAACTTTTTTTGGCGATTTTTTCACCTCCTTAATAATACTGTTTTCTTTGTCGCTAGATTCGTCTTTGAATTTTTTTTTCAAATACGCCCACATCGCTTCACCCGTATCGTCCTGAAGCTCGGGTTTGTACGGTGTACCCTCTGGGAGACAGAGACCTGGCCATCTTTCATCATTCTCAACAAATAGACCTAGAAAATTGAAGAAACGTATTACAGCCGTTGAATTAACGAGTGATAAATCTGATCAGTTATAATTTTTCAAGATAATTATCTACCCGGTATAGAGAGGAATCTCCAATATCTTCTATGCGCTCTATCAGAGCCGAGATATAGCATCATTTGATCATCGCGAGATGCGGTCTGCAATTCTTTAAGCCTGTTGTCGTATTCTTCCTTCTTTTTTTCGTCCTCGCAATTACCCCTGGTTAATTTTTTCGGCCTCTGTTCTTCCTCCTCGACTTTTCCCTCCTTTTCTCTCTCCTTCATTTTTTCCCTCTCTTCTTTCTCCTTCTTTTGCTCAGCTATAAGAAATAACTTGAGGTCTTTCTTGGCCTGATGCAACTTGTCGTGTCTTTCGTCGATGACATCGCGAATCGAAGCAAAAGTAAGCAATTGATTGATCAAACAGCTTATTACTTTCAGCCGATCGTCCAACTCGAATTCGCATACACTCGTGTGGCCCAGAGCTCGGAGTATGTGAGCTTCTCGCATTCTTAAGAGTAGCGCTGGATCATCGTGATTCGTGTAGCCACCTTTGAACGAAAATATTTAAATGAAAGTCATTTATCCTAGATTCTGATATTCTGAATGAAAGGGGGGGGAAAAAACCGACGATAGATCACCTCTTTGGGAGTAGCGCCATTTAGACGCAACGTCGCTGATTCTACCGCCTGAACTGAGAAGATGTTGTCTTAAAATTTCACTCAGTGTAACGTGATCCAAAGTTAGCTCGGACAGCTGACATCCGTGATGCGTTTGACACCATGAAGAAGCTATGGTAGCTAATTTAACAGCCTCAACCATCGAGGAGACTCCGTGATCAATGTTTTTGTCGTTAGATAAATTTGCGGCATCAGCGTGAATCTCGTCTTCCTCTTCGGCTTGAAATTTGAATATATTAGCAAGCAATAACTGGAGCAGATCGCTCCACGGTCCCGAGACCTCCTTTTCCAACAGCGCTTTCTCCATAAGATCTAAATTTACACCGCCAGGAAAGTAACTGCTCACTTCTAACTCTTCGTAAAAATATTGTAGAAATTCAAGAATCATAACAAATTCCCCAAACTTTTCATTGGGTATAAAACATTTGATGGGCGTTGGCTCTGGTATTTGTCTAAGATCTTCGCACTCCAAATCCTCCCTAGGTTTGTTCCATTCCTTAACGTAAGCGGCGAGTTTTTGTTTCTCTTCTTTTTTTCTCCCTCTTTCTTCAAGCCTCGCCTCCTTAAGTCTAGCCTTTTCTTCCAAAGCTTTGGCCTTCAGATCTTCGTTAAATTTGCCATTCACTCTGCAAGGGGTAAAAAAAAAAATATATATACCAAGGTAAATAAATATTGCTAAATTGAATTAACGAGGAAACAAATATAATAACGATTTTAATCTCACTTAGATTTTTTCGGTTTTTTGCTGACCATTCCACTTTCGTTTACCTTCCTCAAAGGATCTGGCTTTTCGAAAATCCTGTGTTTTGAAATATCAGGCGTAAGAAATTTGGCTATTGATTCCTGCTTATGTTTCACTGGCTTTTTAATACGTGGTGAAAAGTCTGGCATCTGACCAGCGAATATAGTGTCAAAACGTGTTTTGTGAATTCCATATTTTTGCAGTACGCTCTCCTGTGAAAAACTTAACGTTATATCAAACAATCTATGAATATGAATATGAATATGAATATAAATAACGATGCGTTCACCTTCACCACCCATGTCCCATTGTCTGGTTGCAATTCGCACAATTGTCTAAGAAATATCTTATTCCTTTCTCTGCTATAATGTTGTTTACGTCTTCTGACTTGTGAAGCCTCTACTATCATTAGTTGGCTGACGTCAGTGTCTCCTCCGCAGTCTAGCTGCTCAACCTCGTATCGAAATAGTTTAGCAGGAGGTTGGTACTGTCTTTCCTGTGTATTTCTACATCGTAATCAAAAAGGAAAAATAAAATAAAATCAGATATTAAATAAATAAATTGATAAATCGTAAACTAGATCGTAACTAGGGTTTACTACCTGCTGTTCTCTTTGACGTATGAATTTATCTGTTGTTGGGTGGGTTCGATGACCTGTAGAACGTGGCATTCGCACCATGAATCTTCTGTGAAACTAGCCTCAACCATTTCGCCAACAAAATATCTATCTCTAGCGAATTGATACACGTCTTCGACCATCTCGTTGAGAGATGTTCGGTTCGTTTTGCTGGCTAGATATAGTATCGGTATTCTCAACTGTTATTGAAAAACGGACCATACATATATGGTTAATTCTTTTGGAAAATGTGAAGAAAAAAAAAAAAAAAAAAAAAAAAAAAAAAACTGATTATGTAACGGCGTATGCTTAATGCCGCATTTCATAGATACAAGAAATAATAACGATAATTGGATATTAAGGCGAGTAACTATTTTTATTCGCAAGGTTATGTTTGGATTTATATTTATAGAATAAATCCTGTGAAATTAGTGTCACTGTTGTAATGTGATGTGATTAGATCTCTGAGTTCTGACTCCGACTCTTACCTCCATGGGAAATTCTTCGAGACTTTTTCTGGCGTTCTCTTCGCTAAGCAGAGCTTCTTGATAGGTGAAGTTTGGCTTCCCTGTGATACTGCATGACCAAACAAGCGAATTGCAGAGTATAATTCTCTCGCAAAATTCACTGAAAATTGAATACAAACGCCTTGTGTTTTAGTAACGTTAGTATCTTATAGATATTTTCTAATATTGGTGATTATAATTTTTAACTAGCTGTCAAACACCTACTTATAGTCTTTGAATATCTCGTTTGTAACCTCGCAGTGAAATACCTCATCGTCATCGCGAAAATCTGAGGATACATGTAGCTTTTGAAAAGCCTTTTTTTTAAGTAGAGGCATAATATAACAACGACGCTAGCGCGATATTTAGATATATACACTGAATGTGGTGTGTGTGTGTGTCGTTGTTAATTCGTCACGAAACCTCGGGCTCTCTGGCAGAAATCAATCTCAAGTGACTATCTGCGTTCTAGACACTAGTCGTCACACTACTTTACATATATAACCGGCTCGACTAAACGGATTTATATATAATATAGTTATATTAAAACTATCAATCATCGATGTACATACGTTCACTGATATCATACGTTTAACTAAAACCGTTTATATATATATATTATTACACAATGTTATAAATCCCAATGAATAATATAATTAATGTACGACAAAGAACGATTTAACGGTGTATATCAAAGCGCGCACACCTGGCATAAGGCTGCAACCGGATGCAACCTATCGCGCGTGCGTTAATAAACGAAACGAATATAAGCGGGGGACATTTGGCGGGAAATAGTATTATGGCTATAATCACGGAGAACTTTCAGAACGAGCAACCAACAATGCTGATATCCACACGCGCGCAACAATCAACAATTTGAATTTCGAACATGTATTCGATATTCAGAATACATAAAGGGATTAGATTATTATACAAACATAAATATACACGTTTTGTATTAATTTCTTATATTATTAAACGACATATGCATACAAATTAATTTCAGTCTTATATAATTAAATCACTCCAACCATTCTTTTATGTAAAGACATTTCTTCGGCGTTATATCGCCTATGTCGCAGCAATTCTTTCTCACCTAGAATAGACAGAATAATATTTCAGCTTGAAATAAAAAAATATTATCATATAAGTTTAACATTTATCTTCTAATTACCGGACAAACGCCACAAGGTGTTCTGATCAATCCAGGTGGACTAAGTAGCGGTTCAACTGCTCGATATAGATTGCTTCCTTCGCTAGACAGTGTTCTTTCTACCTTGCCGTCGTACACAAGGGTATTCAGTATCATTTCCAAATCTTCGACCGATAGCTTTACCTTGCTTATTCCCAGGTCGGAAATAAACTTCCAGACTTCTTTAGAGGATGCGAAAGTTATATTTCTAGCAGCTATAGGTCCGCCTTTGCAATTTTTTATCGATTCTTTTCTTTGCTCTAAAAATCTGTAGCATTGTTGATTTAAAATGTCTACAAATTCAGCCTCGAAATCTTGATCTTGATACCAAGCACCGCCGGTCACAGATCTGTCTGGTTCTAAATTATAGAGCATGTAGACCTTTTTTTTACTAGCTGCAACTGATTTAACAGCTTTTATGAACTTCTTTGTTTCTAAACTTTTGAGGATCTTGTTCAGCTGTGTGGGCATTAGATTGGACTTGAATCTGATGTCGCGTATCCATATTCCCTTGTTACCCGCTTCTTCGATGATGTTGTAAACAACTTTTTCCTCGTTATCGGCACCTTTGACGGTCTTCGTTTTGCTAGGATCTTTTAAACGGTATAAAAGCGTGCCTCCTTGTTTAAATAAATCGAAATATCCTTGTGTTAGGAGTTTGTTTATAGCAGCAGCTTTCTGTAATGGTTCTAAATGCGGTATCTCAGCTGATATATCCTTGTCGGATATACCCTTTGGCTTAGCTTGAGCCAATGATATTATCCTGTAATATAATAACGCATGTATTCGGATTCTTAAATATAATATAAATATATTTATATATATATATATATATACGTAGACGAGGAATGGAATTATACGATTAATAATACAAGCATAACAACGTGATCATACTTTTGTTCGATTATATCCGCGGCATCACCGTCGCTTGATTTACTCATTTCTATATCTTGTTGAGAGCCAGAGAATTCCGCTCTGACATCCATGGCTGTTCAATGATTTATATAGCATGAGTTTATGTTTATTCAATCTGTTATGAGGTTATGTGTCTATGTATGTACATCGTTGTCACAAGAGGGGGAACATAACCTATAAACTTAAAACATAACCTTAAAAATGGATGACAGAGAAGATATTGAAACTACCGTCGATTTATCGGAAAGAAATTGGAATCGTGTCGTAAATTCAGCGACACAAGTAAGAAACAGTTTAGAATTTTATTTAACAAATAAAAATAAATTCAGAATCGATTTTATTTCTAATTGGTTTTCATTTTTTTTTTTTTTCTAGGCTGGTTATAGAGAAGGTATTGAGGAAGGAAAACAATCAGTTTTTCAAAAGGGTTTCGACATCGGTTACGAAGATGCTTTTAAAACTGCTTTTATATTAGGTAAATACAAGGGATTGGCTACCTCGTTGAACAACGATCAACATAGTCTCTCATCTGTCGATGAAATTCTTGAAAAAACAAGACGAGGGGCTTGCAATATTTGCGCAGAATCGAAAAGCAACAAAAACTCAATGGACGATGATGATGGTGATTTCGTCGAACCACAGATACAAGAAATTAGAAACGAGCAGCGTAAACATTCCGATAAAGCTATAAACACGCTCTATCAACATTTTGATAAATTGTTAAAAGATAGAGGGGTGTCTGTGGACGATTTTACATTCTGATAAATTCCTTGGGAGATTTTTAATTTTTTTATAAATAAATATCTGAGCGAACAAAATTAGTTAAAGAAAAATTTATTTAATTGAATTTCGTTTTATCACGATAAATAAAAAATACAATTGAACGTGAACGTGATTGAATAATATGTTTTATAAATATAATCCCTCGGGTGATCCCTCCTTCTTGCGATACAATACGCTTTCCTTAGATTTTTTGAAATCGTCGCTAGTCACCTTCATACGACGTTCTCGTAAAGCCATAAGTCCAGCTTCGGTGCATATTGCCTATAAATAAAAAATAATTAATAAGTTTCCTGTTTCTATTCAACAATTTATATCTCGTAGAATACAAGAGAACCTTTATGTCTGCTCCTGAAAGATCGTCTTTAGCCATTATTAAGTCAGCCAAGTTAACATCCGGCGCTAAAGTCATCCTGCTTGTATGAATGCTGAATATTCTTCTCTTGGTCTTTTCATCTGGCAGTGGGAACTCTATTTTTCTATCTATACGACCGGGTCGGATCAATGCAGGATCCAAAGTTTCGATTCTATTAGTTGCCATGACTACCTTGACGTCACCACGACTGTCAAAACCTGTAATTATAAACAACAGCGATGTATGAGGAAATAATGAATCCAGGAATTACATAGTAACAAAGTCATTTATACACCCACCATCAAGCTGATTTAGTAACTCCAACATAGTTCGCTGTATTTCTCTCTCCCCTCCGCTGTTGCTATCATATCGCTTAGTTCCCACGGCGTCAATCTCGTCTATGAATACAATAGAGGGAGCGTGTTCTTCAGCAACTCTGAAAAGTTCTCTCACAAGCTTGGGACCGTCTCCCAAATACTTTTGAATCAACTCTGAGCCAACTACACGTAAGAAAGTGGCCGAAGTCTGATTAGCAACGGCTTTAGCCAGCAGGGTTTTACCGGTTCCTGGTAAACCGTATAGTATAACACCTTTAGGAGGCTTTATTCCCATCTCTTCGTAATATTCTGGATGAGTTAGGGGCAGTTCTACAGATTCTTTGATCTCCTGAATTTGGGTATCCAGACCTGATGGCAAAAAGATTATTAATTAATAAAACCGCGTTTCTAATAGCGTGAGAACTTCATTCTCACCTCCGATATCTGCGTAAGTTTCCTGCGGCGCTTTTTCCAGCTTCATTACGGTCACCATGGGGTCAGTATCGTCTCCAAGGACTCCAACGACTGCATGAACCTTGTGATTAAGCAAAACTGAACATCCTGGTTCAAGCTGATCCTTGTCAACAAATGATAGGATAGACACGTAGTGCTCTGACCCTACGGAGGTCGAAACAATTGCATGATTGTCGTCGATTATTTCCTCCAGAGTTCCAACGGACATTGGTGTTCCCCTCAGATCATCGACCTTGGATCTCTCCTCCTCGTTTTTTTCCTCTTGTGGTTTTAGCCGCTCTTGATTCCTGATGAATTCTTCCTCCATCAGAAGGTAGTCCTTTATTCTTTCATACTTTAAAAGTTTAAGACGGCATCTAGTGTGGGGCGTAACTTGAGGTAATTTTGTTGCCGCATCAGGCCCCTTTGTACGTCGCTTCTTTTTACCAACACGAGTTGGAATAGGAGGTTCGTACTTCTTCTTCTTGTCTTTGTCGTCCTTTTTGTCTCCGCCCGTACCCCCGGTACCAGACTGATTTTGACCCTGATTTTTTCATAGTAGAAATACTAAGTTACTCATTTTTTATCGTGGGAATAAAATAACGAAGGGATTCGTTGAGAAAAAAAAAATAATAATAATCCAACCTATAAATCGTCTCTTTCCATTTTTTTTTTTTTTCATATACTAATAAAGAACATTTTTTAGACATTAAATACGCGAGGTGTGTGAAGCCTGGATTCACAAACGGATAATAAAACGAGTCTTTATTATTTACCATCATTAGGAATTAAATAAACGCATAATACTCACCATTTATCACTCGGTCAATTGACAAACAGAAAATCACGAAGTCATCAACGAGATGAATGAAGGTAGTAATAGGTAGTCGAGACTCGAGTCAGCTAGACGCGATGTTGCCAACTGTGAAAAGTCGAATTTCTAGTCTCAGAGTTAAAAGTCCTTTGATGTGTTTGATTTTGACCGGTGTGAAGTTGGCCCTATGGTTTTCTGTCTCTTTCCTTCTCTATGTGACCACGAGTGATAGAAAGAGACAGAAGACTGTGTAGCCAACTTCACACAGTTCAAAATCCAAATCAAGTACCGTTTGCGTTGATGCGTTCTGCAAAGTGACGTGGCCCGGAATGACGGGTATACGATTCTTCTAACTGACATAGTTTAGATCATTAAACACCCTTATATTACAAAAATAATGTATTAATAAATAATCAGCCTAAAAAAATCCGTGGTCACAATTTATACATTTATTATTAACAACCATCACTGTACGGTGAGTTAACGAACATAACCTATAATCACACTTTACAATAAACCGAAATAACTCGGCTTTACATTACGTCGTTTAATTCTATCTTTACACATTCGAAATAAGAATAAATAAACGAATTTTAATACCCCGATTATTGACCTCTGTCTTTAACCTAAAAAAAAACATATTGTATCACAAAACCAACACTATCTTTCATTGCTAATTAGTTTCTAGTACTACAAATTTAATTCCTTAATTCAAATTATTTCTTATATTTCACAGCAATATGACAACCTACGAAGAATTTATTCAGCAAAATGAAGACCGTGACGGAGTCAGGTTCACATGGAACGTATGGCCTTCCTCACGGATCGAAGCTACAAGGCTTGTAGTACCGTTAGGCACGTTGTATCAGCCTATCAAAGAGCGTTTAGACCTACCGCCTATTCAATACGACCCTGTTCTATGCACTAGATCAACGTGTAGAGCGATTTTAAACCCTTTATGCCAAGTAGATTACCGTGCAAAATTATGGGTCTGCAATTTTTGCTTCCAAAGGAATCCATTTCCTCCACAATACTCAGCTATTTCAGAACAGCATCAACCCGCCGAGTTAATACCAATGTTTTCTACCATCGAATATACCATAACAAGGGCGCAGTGTCTTCCTCCGATATTTTTACTCGTTGTTGACACGTGTCTTGACGAAGAAGAACTCGGCGCTCTTAAAGACTCGCTGCAAATGTCGCTGTCTCTACTACCACCTAACGCCCTCATTGGGTTGATTACTTTCGGCAAAATGGTACAGGTTCATGAACTGGGCTGCGAGGGATGTAGCAAAAGCTATGTATTCCGTGGTACTAAGGATCTTCAGCCAAAACAAGTACAGGATATGTTGGGTGAGGAAATCTGCTACTTGTTTTCATCGTTTTATTAATCGAACTTATGAACTTTGGCTCATATTATATTTATCTAAATTTTTTATAGGCATTGGAAGACCAGTTCCTGGGCAGAATCCTAATCAACAAAGAGTTCCTGGAGGTCAGCCGATGTCTCCAGCTAACAGATTCCTCCAGCCTGTACATAAGTGCGATATGAGCTTGACTGATCTACTTGGAGAGCTACAAAAAGATCCGTGGCCAGTAGGTCCCGGTAAACGACCTTTGAGATCAACGGGAACTGCTTTAGCCGTTGCAACTGGATTGCTAGAAGCTAGTTACGCTAATACCGGGGCTAGGTGAGAAGCCAGAGTGATTTCGATATGAATAATCGACTATAATTCACACAACGATTGATTTTAAATAGCTAAGGCTACCGTATTTCTAAATAGAAATAAAACTGATCATTATTTCCCATTTCAAATAGGATTCTATTGTTCGTTGGTGGATTGTGCAGTCAAGGACCAGGCCAGGTAGTAACAGACGATTTGCGCCAGCCTATCCGTTCGCATCACGACATTCACAAGGACAATGCAAAGCATATGAAAAAGGCAACTAAGCATTACGACAGTCTGGCTTCCCGGGCCGCAGCTAACGGCCATATTATCGATATTTATTCATGCGCCTTGGATCAGACTGGTTTACTAGAAATGCGACAATGCTGTAATTCAACTGGCGGTCATATGGTCATGGGAGATTCCTTCAACTCTTCTTTATTCAAGCAAACTTTCCAGCGTGTTTTCTCAAAAGATCCTAAAGGGGATTTGAAAATGGCATTCAATGCTACTTTGGAGGTGAAAACATCAAGGGAAATAAAAGTCTCAGGTGCTATAGGACCCTGCGTATCATTAGGTGTTAAAGGACCCAGCGTTGGGGAACAGGAAGTTGGTCTTGGCGGTACTTGCCAGTGGAAATTCTGCTCCCTTAATCCATCCACTACAACAGCTTTATTCTTTGAAGTTGTGAATCAACACGCAGCTCCTATACCCCAAGGAGGCAGAGGATGCATACAGTTCATAACACAGTATCAACATAGTAGCGGACAGAGAAGAATCCGGGTCACTACCATTGCTAGAAAGTTAGTTTTCTCGCATATCGGATCGTTCGTCCCAGATAAACTTATCCTAGATCCTTATCATAACTAAATTCGGCAAACAGATATCACGATTATCATTTTTCACAGCTGGGCAGACGCGTCTACGTCGTTACCTCACGTCAGCGCAGGCTTTGATCAAGAGGCTGCTGCAGTTCTGATGTCACGTCTTGCTGTTTTTAGAGCTGAGACCGACGATGGACCCGACGTTCTTAGATGGGTTGATAGAATGCTGATTAGACTTGTACGTATCCAATGTATCCTGTTAGGTATCGATTTTCAAATAGAATACTACAACCGATGAAAATTCATTGATTTTCAGTGCCAAAAATTCGGAGAATATGGAAAGGACGATCCAAACAGCTTCAGACTCGCTGAGAACTTCTCTTTGTATCCTCAGTTCATGTATCATCTCAGAAGATCACAATTTCTTCAAGTTTTCAACAATTCACCAGACGAGACTAGCTTCTATAGGTATAATTCGATATTCTGTTTATAAATTGTTAACGATTTGTGTTATTCATACGATTCATTGAATTCCAACAGACACATGCTTCAGAGAGAAGATTTGACCAATTCTCTGATAATGGTACAACCGATATTGTACAGTTATGGATTCGGAGGTCCACCAGAGCCAGTATTATTAGATACGTCGTCGATTCAACCGGACAGGATTCTCCTCATGGACACGTTCTTCCAAATTCTTATTTTCCACGGAGAGGTGAATGATTGTATAAACTTGTATAATAATAATAATAATAATAATAATCAGCAACAAAATGAAACATTACGAATTTTTTGATTTTATTCAGACTATAGCTCAATGGCGCCAATTGAAATACCAGGAATTACCAGAGTACGAGAATTTCCGCCAATTATTAGCAGCGCCTGTAGATGATGCAGCTGAAATTTTAGCAGGAAGATTTCCGGCTCCTAGGTATATTGATACAGAACAGGGCGGTTCTCAGGCTAGATTCCTTCTGAGTAAAGTCAACCCGAGCCAAACACACAACAACATGTATGCCTATGGCGCGGTGAGTGTAATTTTCATCTGTGATAATAATATTAAGGGTGTGAAAAATATTCGTCCATAAGCTAATTCATTCATTCAGTTTTTATGTCTCATTGAAAATCATGAGTAATCTTCAGCTAGATTGTTAGGCTGCTATTGTGATACCGAGGTATAAAAGGCATGTGTAACTAAAATTATCATTTTTATGTCGCCATGAATCCTGCGCGATCCAGGGGATGCCGATGTCCAACGTGGTGTGTTCCTTTATTTTTTATCATTTTTACGTTACCTACCTACATATATATATATATATATATACTATATCTGTATTTTTATTTCATCTTAACACACTCATGCTTTTATATTAAAGCTTTGCAGAGAAGGGAGATGGGAGCTATGCGTCACGACCAATCGTCTTTAAACATATTGCTAATGTTCCTATTACCCCTACCATTCAGTATTTCATCTTATTTATCATACTCTCAGCTTTATTTCCCAACAATCTCTGAATACGAGAGAGAAAAAAAGTATTTATAGCCCAGTAACAAGCTACTTTAACTTTATTTATTATTATTAACTATAAAACGTTCATAGTTCATATTTTTACAAAACAAGACATATACAATTTTTATGAAAATCAAAGAAGGGTGGAATATCTGTTTTCTGAGTCCGTATCTCTTTCTACAGCTAGTTATTTCCTTTGTATTGCATGTTATATGAAAAAAACAGTATCGTCGAACAGCTTGAATTTTGTAATATAATTATTTTTATTTATCTTTGATCGTATAATTTTTTTTTTTTTTTTTTCTCTTTCTTCTTCTTTTTCTTTTTCTTTTTCTTTTTCTTTTTTATAAATTATAATACAACCGTTATTTTGGTGCAGGTTTCTACTATATATATATAATTTTCACATGTCTGCTGAAACTATGATAAAATAAAATCGTTTGGTATAAACAATTTAATAATTGAATCTGTTTGATTTTTAGGAAAGCGGAGCACCTGTACTAACCGACGACGTCAGTCTTCAAGTGTTCATGGAGCACTTGAAGAAATTGGCTGTATCATCGACAGCTTAAATTAGTTATAAGTAGGATTAATTATAAAATGATTTTATATAAAATAAATAATAATTAAGGTATAATATCTATGAAATTCTTTCTAACTATATATATATAGCAATTGATGAACTCTATAATTCACAATGCACCACAATGCATTTAATATTAGTTACACTAACTCGTATATTTCTTATAAAGGAACGCCATTGTAATTATATCTTATTGTTGGCTGATCAATGATGGGAATTGTGTATGGAACCAACACGTGTGAATGTTGAATATAATATAACGTATATTATGAAAAACCGCGACTTGCAAATGTGTACATATTATTCACCAGTTGAAAATTTATATCCTATAAAGTCTCTTTTTAATTTTCTCTATTCAATACGTGGGATTTTTGGACCTTTCTATAGGATGGATGATGAACACGACCGATATTATAATTCGAATACGATTGATATTTAATTACATTATAGATGATTGCAGAATATACACCAAATTGAAAATTAGAACTTGAATTCCTTGTACTTCTTTGAGGATTTGGTGTCTTGATTTTGCTGACGCTTCCGCTTGCTCTGCAACAAAATAAGACAAAAATTAAAGTTCTACCGTTCAAGTAAATATTTTTACGTCTAGGATGATGGAGCCAATTGCGTCATAGGTACCTTTTGCCTTTGTACATGATCCTGAAGCATGTCTGATAGGTCCTCGCGGCGAAGATGCGCCTGCCGCGATCGCATTGTTTCCTCATAGCGCGAAGCCATTGCTTCCGAATCCAAGTCCAGCTCGCTTGGGTCAAGTGCCAATTCTACGGCGCCGTCCTTGTCGCCTTTACCATCTCCAGACCCGCCTCCTCCTCCTCCCGATGCTCCCAGGGTTCCCACACCTGTACCAGACGCGGCTGCCCCTCCAGCCCCAGATCTACGAGCAGCGGCAATAACAGAGGGAGGTGCTTGACCTCCAGCAGCTCCAGTCATGTCGTATACGTGGGTACTTCCCATCATACTCGCCCCGAGTCCCTCTGCACGTCGCTCTTGCAAAACTTGGTAGAGAGCTGGTGTATCTCCACCTTCCATCTCGCTCTCTATCTTCTTCTTTCTTAGCTCAATAGTCTCAGGTGTCTCTAATCCAGCAGGTATAGAGGCAATACCGCTTGGAGTTACTAAACCTTCGGCGCCAGGTGTAACTAAACCACTAGCGTCAGCCCCGTCGCCATCCTTACCCTCACCTCCCTCACCTTCCTCACCATCCTCACCCTCGTCGTCATCCTCATCCTCACCAGAAGATTCTGACTCTGGCTCACCCCACATACCCCTATCAACTTCCTCATCCATTGCATCAACCCCTGGCGCCCTAGCCACTCCAAATACATCCCCGTACAATGGACGTCCCGTTTCGTCAACAGGCGGTTTTCCCCATCCACCGGCGTGGTAACCAAAAGCACATCCCTCAGGTATGGGAGCATTTAAGCCAGGAATCTTTAGATTGGGATAGCTTGGCGGAGGGCCATATCTCTGCATGGCGATCAACCAAGGCGGGGGTACCTTGTGGCAATTTGGTCCCACAGGCATGCCCAATGCTGTACGTAGTTCATCTGATAATTCCCCAGGCTTTTTCTCCTTCAGTCGTGTCTCGAATTCCTTGCCTTCGTAGTATAGGTCGCCATGTATCGTCATACGAGGTTTTGTCTGCCACTTGAAGAATGCATCGTGGAGCTTCTGATAGTCTATGTCAATTTTACCCAGCTTAGGCCTTGCTCTCTCCCGCATTTTTGCCTTGAGGGTACGTGTGTCGTCTCGCTCCTGGAGGCTGGCCCGCATCTCTGTTATACCCGTCCGTTTTATAAAATCAGGTAGGTCAAATGGAGGTTTCTCTATACCACGTTTACCCTGCAGATACTTGCGCTTGAAGCACCAATGCCTAGGAACAGGCACAGTATTACGGTGTGCCTTGAGTTGGACCAACAATTTGGGATCCCTGGCGGTTACGTCGTGCATCTCAACGACGTCAGGCCGTCCTACCAGCTGCTTGAGTTCAGCAACACTTAGGCGTGTCAGTCTCTTCAGTTTACGTTTAGAAAGGCGTGGGGCACCCCCTTCGCCAACACCCTGTCCGCCAATCCCGTGTTGCTGGTTATGATTGAGCTGGGAAGGATCATCGTCGAAGTCATCTATTGGTGGGGCTTTGCTTGGTGGGCCAGTTACTGCCGTATTTACTACAGGTGGATATTGTCCAATAGGCTCAATCTTATCACCTACACCTACACCTAGAGCGCCTTTAACCTCTGGTTCTGATAACTTAAATGCATCGAATACTCGAGCAAATTGTCGATACATTGGCTCCAGATCGTTTATACTAGGAATTTCTTGGATGTATTCAACTTCAGGCTCATCTTCAACATTCCTGAATCTAGTCTCAGGCGAAAGGTGGCGTCCCGTCTGTTTCCTAGTCCCATTTGTCTCATCCCTTTTATCCTCAACGTTTTTCTTCTTGCGTTTCTTTTTCTTCTTTCTACTTTTGTTAGCTTTTGCATCATATTTGGCTCGTGGCGTTCCTGGTTCAGGTAGCAGCTCATCCAGCAATAGAGCGGTGTCTGTTATGAGACTATCTCTTACATCAGAATTATCACCACCCAGTTGCAACGCTGGTGGCGGTGGATCACTACCATCTTCCTCATCCTCCTTGTCGTTTGGATCGCCACCCAGCTGCTTAGCCCTCTCAGTTTTGAGCGCAAGGGCCTGTTCTAAGGCAACTGGAAGCTTTGTAGTACCAATAACGTCAATTCCATCTCCTCTACCACTACCATTTCTATTGTTTTCATCATCACCGTCATTTCCATCATTTCCTTCCTCTTCTGCATCCATCTCAATGTTTACTGGATGCTGCATTTCAATAGGAGGTGCAACCTTTAAACTAAGTAGACTAGGTAGCTGTGTTTGTGGTAATTCAATCGTCACCGGCGGTGGTATTCCCATTGTAGTCAACGTCGCCATAGTTGGATGTGGAAGATGTGCGGGTGACGGAACGCTGGCCAATTGTTTTTGTATCTCTTGTTGTTCCATTTGCCTTAATTGACGAGGATCGAGCATCATTTGCGGCGGCTGTGCCTGCTGATTATTTTACAAATTGTTAAACAGTACCCAAAGAATAACAGGAAATTGAAAAAAAAATAATTATTGTTATAGTAAAACGGAGTAAAAAAGAAGCCGTAAACCATTGTAATTCTTCAACCTAGGAAAGGGAACATAAATTTGTTCTGCATGTAAATCTGAGGAAACTGATCATTGCCTGTAATTATAATTGAAGTATGTGTAAAAAAAGTAGGAGATTTTCTGTTAGTCGACGATTACGATTAAAGATAACGATTTATTGCTACCCAAAACATAATGAACTTAAATACTAACCTCATTTCCCAGTGGGCCGTCCATCCTCGATTTATACACTTCACACTGATGCCGTGTTAACTTACTTACTAGTATTGGTAACTAACTGTATTACCTAGAGAAAACCCTCCCTAACTTATCAACCATCAATTTATCCTCGTACTACATACAGGAGGATGCGCCACCTAGACAGTGAATCCGTAAACTATATTTGCCGCAAAAGCGGAGCGGGAAACAGTTTGAATTCTTTGTATATCTTTAATCAATATTAATCATCGCTGCAGAATGACTGATTAAAATAATTACAAAATGTGATTATACGTCAGATATGATATTCTCTCATATCAACGGTCTAAGTCAAAAGAGATTAGAGATTAGATATGTACATAAACGATTAACTGAAATAAATTCTGATACACTATCAGTCTCCTTTTTTTCTCCTCAAAAATTTATTCATTTATAGAATGTGTGCATGTATATTAATGACAAATGTACGCTGAAACATCATATTCATTATAATCTGTTCTTATTTTTCTCCGACTTTAGAAAATCTTTTCAGAGAATAATTTTGATGTCTAGATATACAATCACAGTTCAATACTTGTTGTGTATATACAATATTAGGTATTAGGTATTACAACCCTATTATTATATTTATAAATAATCTATATATACCTACGTACGTATATGATCAGCAATTTTATCGACTATTACAAGTTACACTATATATACCTAATTATCTTATTATATCTATATATATATATATAACAGAGCATTGTAAATACATGAAAAAAAGCAAAAATATGTATTCAAAAAATAAATACAATTGTTACAAACTAATCTAAACCTTAGAGATTTACTTAGAAAATTAATTTCTACCAATTTACAACAAGACCAAATAAATAAATAAGTTCACGACCTTGATATCTGTATAATGAAAATAAATCAATTGTTGCATTGCGTGGTTGAAACAGTATAGAATTACTATAATTGAAAAAAGTAATCAACACTAGTTCTGTGCATTCAATTATTGGCTGAAGCATTTCCAACTAACTAACTAACTAATTAACTAAGAAATCTAATGGACAATTTCTGTTCAACATCAGTTCTTTCCAATGTTTTTGAAAACTCTTCAAATGATATCATTCCGTCGCCGTTTTCATCCGCCTCTACTATAGTCCTTTCGGCAATGCTGGTCAACTGTTCCTCGCTGTAATCATAAAACGAATTACAAATGTGTAAAGTAATCTAATTACCGACTCATTCGTAAAAGATGAAAAAGTAATCAATCGACTTGTGTCTTTCTCACCTGATATTGGCGCCAACCATCATGTGTAAAATTGCCAGCAGTTCTTCCTTTGAGATTAAATCGTCGTTGTCCAAATCGTACATCCTGAATGCAACTGAGAAAGAAGAAATTCATTAAAGACAACAAATGGGTTGAAATAAATCAGGATTTGCCAAAAACTCACATTTCAATTTCTCTTGTCTTGAGTTAAGTCGATTTGTGCCATTTTTTTTTATGGGTCTAAAGTGTGCCAAGACTTGCATAAATTGTAAAAAATTGACCCTGTCGCTTCCACCTTCTTCAAAAAATGCATTAACTATCCTTTCGCCTAGTGGGTTGATTGCCAGTTCTGGAATTCTTTGAAAATCTTCTCGGCTTAACGTGCCGCAATCACCACGATCCAAACTAGTGAATCTACTGTAAAGCCTCTCTATTTGATTTGGCGTAACTGAAAATTAATTTTAGTGAAAATGAAAGTAGAGCCTGTTTTATTATTATTATTTCTTAAAACGATCATTAGGCTTTTTTAACGTTTGGCTATACTTACACCCAGTCGCATCTTGAATTTGCGCGATTTCTTCCTCGCGCAAAAGTAGGCTGGATCGATTCCCCATTTTTATTTTTAATCACGCCTCGCACAAACCTCTACGAATTATTTATATTAACACTTTCTGAATCACACAGAACATAAACGGACTGTGGAACGTCGGTCAAAGATCAAAGTACAATAATCAAATTTGACGTATCAGAGGTTAGGAGAAATGCACGTGGAAGCAATCACCTAACGTGCTGCGAGATGGCGTGTTACGCGTTCGGCACGTGGCGCCTTATTGTGTCGATATTGCGAACTACTTTTGCCGCAAACTCACAGCGGGGAAAAATTTGAATCTTGAATATAGACAATCTCAAAACATTTAATAAATATATTATTATAATGATCTAAATACACCGCGAAGCAGATATATCAACTCTTGTATAATTTATAACTTATATTTTAGCGAAATAAACAATAGGGCGTAAAAACAGCGATAAAACAAAGTTTCGGTTTCATGTTTATTTTAAAACACCCTAATAATGCTCGGTTTATGAAGTATGGATAGTAATAGTAATGGCGAACTCGAAATGTTCGGATCGGTTTTTTCGCCCCTGCAAATCCACGCAGACAACTATAGATCAGAATCTTAATACATGTACCTCATGTGGTTGCGGTGTTTCAAAAAAACGATACGATAAATCTGAAAATGATACGATCAGTCAGAAACCTCAGTCTCTTCCTTCTCCTGTTACGAAAAAAACTTGCACTAGGTGCAATTCGCGGAGAGAATCAACCGTATATGGATTAGAACCATACTACGCGGAATCGACGATTGAATTTTACGAAACTCTGCATAGCGGATCAGACCCGTCGTCTTCTAACTCTTTAGGATTCGAACAGCCGTTGAGAAAGGCATCGAAGAACGGTGATAATCAAACACCGAAAGAAATTATGAATAGTTGGATGCCCGGGAAAGGTATAATTTAAAAATTTATTTCGTATATTATATGAATATAATATATAACATGATGAATTTCGCAGAAAGACCAGGAGAGCCGTTATTCACACCAGGCGAGAAATACGTCGATGTAACACCCCGCGATTTTTCACTGCGAAAATATTTTCCCGAATTATTTTTGAGCGATACTGAAAAACGCGAGATAAGAGATAGAGAGCTGAAGGAACTTGAGGATATCCGAGAAGCTAAATCGTCCCAAGGAAACTCATGCAACCCGAAAAACGCGAAGGGTTTGAAAGGTGACCAATACTGGCGAAACGTCGTTGACGATTTCGCGATTGATGTAATTCCCACACCATGTCCGTGGAGAGACGTGGACATGCCAATGGCACGAGGTGAACATTAAATCACGATGTGATGCAATAATTTTTCATTTCATTTATCACACACGTCTGTTTAATACGATTGAGATAGAACGAGAAGAGGCAACCGCCGAAGAGTCGAGAGCCAAGGTAATAAAGACGAATCCACAACGTCCATCAAAGTGGCTCAGATGGCCTTGCAGCAAGAAAAAACCAGAAAAGAAATCGTAGAATAAAAAATAGGATGATCTCTGAATTTTTTTTTCGAATAATAGTTAGCGTTCGAAGAACGGAGAATATAAAGCAAAACGTCTAGCCGCGCGGAGAATTCTTATCGTTATACAAATCGGGCGCGAGAATTACATTATGCATATCGAACTGTGTAGCCAGACGGCGAGGAACTGATTGAATAAAACATAACGTATATTTATAAGTCAGAAGTTTCGTGTTTTACTTATGTGTGTGATAAAATTTTCATACATATCATTTTTTTTTTTTACTAAAAAGAACAAAAAAAAAAAAAAAACAGCACAAAAATTCACGCATTTGGAAGAACCGTCACCTAGACAAACTGCCTTCCTTCGGTCGTTTCATATCTGTTCTTTCCGCAAACGTAGAATTTTAGAAAGGATATGAATTAATCGTGTGAACGGAAGTTTTGTCAATCGGCGAAGAAGTCGAGTCTGCATCGTCAGATTCGACGAGTTCCGAAATTTCTGGATCAGGAATAGTAGCGTCCGATTTTCTCGGCTCTTTCCATTTCGGCATCATTATGAATCTCTCAACCAAACGATCGCGAACACACAGTGGTGTAGTTTTGAATAAGAAATGATAAAAGGTATACCTCCAGGGTTCGCATCTGAAAAATCGATGGCAAATATTAAAAATCAAATATATGATCGCAATAGTATCTCTTAGATAATAAAACCTACTTATAAACGGCTTGTGGATAAACGTCCGTCAAAGCACCGTCAAAAACTTCGTAAATCATTGGTATATCAACTTTTTGTGGTAAAATTTCGCGCGAAATACCAGAAAGATATTCGGTATAACGCGCGAAGTAGTTACCGTAAAAATTTCTCGCTTCTTCCGACATCGCAGATCTCATTGACGCAAAGTGATCGTTTTGACTCGCCATCAAGTTACTCTCACCAGTAAAAGATCCTGAATTGTTTAATGAATAATTATATTATATTAGAATTCGCGATCGCACGTCTTTCGGACCTTCTTTATTATAATCTCACCTGGAACGAAGCATACCACGTCTATCCCGTACTTAGCAACTTCTAATCTCAGTGCTGTGGCCCAAGCGGAAACCGCGGCCTTAGTAGCCCCGTAAACGGCAGTTCCTGGCAAAGGTTGGCTCGAACAGTGGCTAGTAACTACGATAATCCTGCTCTGCATGGACCTGATGATCGGCATAAGTTCCTTGGTGATTCCCATGGTTCCTAAAAGATTGACTTCAACTTGTCGTCGTGTTTGATCATCGGTTTGCCATTCAAACTCGCCGAATATCATAACGCCAGCGTTGTTTACCAACGCGCGAATAACTGCAGTGTGAATAAAATTAATATAAGCATAATATTCTTTACCATAAGCATATTAAAATATAATATATTAAAATTTTTACCCAGATTGTCTTTAGCTATTAGTTCGCGTATTGTACTTCCGAAGTTAGCGATACTTTCGCTTTTGGTAACGTCCAAAGGTATTACGTTCACCCCGTTTCGTATCAAATCTTTAGCTCCAATACCGTCGGGTTGGAGGACACCCGCGATTACTACAGCGTCTAAGGATCGACAGTGAAGAGCCAGGCTGTAACCAAGACCGGAATCGCATCCCGTTACGATAACCGCGTGATTAGACCGTATTACTGCACGCGCTGCATTCCTACAGTATAGATAAGCTGTTCCTGAAGGAGAATATCGAGTTAATAATAATAAGAAAAAGGAAAAGAAAATAAATTAGAAATAAAATATATATAATTTTATAACGATGGAAACTCACCCAAGCCAAGAACGGTCAATGTGGTAGCAAAAAACTTGTGACCACTGTCGTAAAGACACATAAGACCTGCGGTACTACAAAGACCGAGCGACAGGGTACTGAGGTATAATCTTTTACTCCAGAATCTAAGCCTTACCAACGAAGTTCTATTCCCCATTTTTATATATAGTATTTATTTAGGGTATAATATATAAATCGTTAGCACGCGATTCGAACGGTTGTAGATTCACGTATGGAAGAATATCGTCCGGGACTTTCGTCCCGATACGATTCCTGGTTTTTTTCCCCCACCAACTATAGTATATCTCAGCACCAATGTCATCCCCGACGATCTAAATACATTCATGAAATTCCATTTATACGCGTATAGGTATTTGTATATGTAAGGTACGACCGGTACCGCGGGTATAATAATGTTAATGCGAAGCTACTACTTTTTTTCGGCTCAAATTACGAAAACTCGTATCGTTGGATCGGCAGCTATATAATAATAATTATTTTTTATTTTTTTACTGATATTTGTAATTGAAATCCTTTGTAGCACGGTATCCGAAGATTACGGGCTGACGGCGCTATAAAAGAAAATAAAAAGAATGTTAATCATTCTATATTATCGAAGATTTCGCATTGCTGAGTAGACGAAATCTAACGACTATAATATAATATTTTATTCAGTTCGAGGACTCGGGTTTATATTTTATTTCTTTTATTTTTTGTCTTTAACATCCGTTTCGTCGTTCCGTTTATAAAAAAAGACTTTAATATTTCATGAGCTTCACGATTTCAATTACAAATTGATCTCTGATTTTATTTCAATTTATTCTATATATATATATATATATCCGTCCTGTTTTCAAACCCGTGGCTATTTTTCATCCCGATATATCTCGAGATTCCGATCGTCAAGATATTGTCTCACCCTTGTGAGTTCCTTGAACTTGCAGTAAATTGTATTACTTTACATTAATTAATTAATTATTAACGAATTCTTTAACTTCTTATATATCTATAGACATATTATAGTATTATAGTTTTAAGTTATAATACGTATAGAAAAAAATAAAAATAAAAAAAAAATAAAAAAAATATTGAACTAAATTTATAAATGGGAATAATAGTAATAGTAATATAATATATATAATATTTATATATAGTACTTCGTCGTTTTCACGAATGTATAATAATTATTAATTATAATCGTGTATACAAAGAACAAAATTATTGCAAATATACAATTCATTTCTATATAATATGTAATTATAATATTATTTATTACCATTAAAAATTAATTAACTTTAATAATAATATAAGAAATAATCATAATTATACGCGGTAATTAAAATGGACTTTGTTTTAATATATTAACAACGAAAAGATCCATGTACTGATCCCTGTTAATCACACCGCTTATTATTATTATTATATATATATTATATATGTATGTGTATGCATGTGTAAGTATATCTACCACGATACGTAGGTAGATATACAAAAACACGTGAATACATACATACACGTAGTAAAATAAAATCTACGCGGTTATTGACTCTTTGTTGCGTTTGGCTACGCAAAATATCTAAGAATCTATAATGCTTGTAATAATAATATAACAATCCAATCCAATGATATCCTATTCCTGCCTGCCCTCTACTCTTATCAATGTATTTCTGTTAACATCAAAACTAGGATCACCGTCCGTAGCTATTCTACCAAGCCATGAAAAGACTATTATCAAACCGACGAATGCTATGAGTAAAAGTACAGTGACCATAACATATCGTTTGTACAATGAACCCGATGCGTTACGCCTCCTAGCAGGTGTTCTTGATATCAATTTCCACCATCTCAAAAACCATTCTATAGCAGATTTTCTTTGATATTTATTTTCGTCGTGGTCATAAGATACGTCCTTAGGATCGTCGTATGCTTCGAATACTTTTTTAGCTGCTTGATTAGAGAATGGCATCGAAGGTTCGACGTTAACAACGGAATAAGGTGGTCCAGATTTCTGTACAGCTGAATGAATCCCGCTACTACTGCTGCTGCTGTTGTTCAATCCAGAATTAATAGAATTAACATTACTGCTTGTTCTAGGAGTGGCTATACTCGGCGACGATGTGGTAGTATGGCTTTGATACGACGCTGATATCTCTGTAGCCGATACTTTACGTTCCTGCAATGGTTTCTGCTCTCTGTCGTCACTCAACTGCAATAAAAACCGACATATTTTAGTAAGGGCTATAGAAATATACTAAAGAATCTGAGAAAAATAAGAAGAACAAACCAATGGCAGACCAAGACCAGCCCTAGCCCAATTAACTCCTGCTAATTTCTCCTTCAATACATCAGCGACTGACGAAACAAGATTTGGTTGTGGAAATATGGCGATACCACAAGCAGGACAAGTGTAACCAGCCGGAGCTGTTGTGGCTGGTAAATTTCTTGCGTACGAATCTACACATGCCCAATGAAATACATGGTAACAAGTGAGCCTGACGCAGTCTCCGTCTGTTAATGCTCCCGAACACAGTGTACACGCAGGACTATAGTCACTGTCTCTTAACCATCTGAGATATGACTGAACTACGCACTGCAATGTAAAAAAATGTTGTTAGTTGTTAATCGAATAATGATAATAATATTAATAATAATAATGTACAAGGGAATACCATTATCATTACCTTGGGATGATTAGTGACCATACAATGTTCGCATACGTTTACACGATGCTCAAAACAAAACTGATTGGTAACTCTGCGTTTCGGACACTTGCACAGCCCCATTTTTCGAATGTTTTTAGTAACGTATACGGAATTGAGATTTTTATATAGACGATTCGTGTGTTATTGTTATCATGTTTTATACCACATGTCCAGAATGATCTGATTATATCCTTTATATCACACACTATACCTATTATATATAGAATTATTTTTTGTCATGCGTTAAATATACCGGATAGTTTGGAGTTGTAGTCGCCATGTTTTTAGATTACAGGCCACGTCGTCTGACACTTTGAGGGTTTTCATAGATAGAACGGAAATAACGAATCCAAGGAACCGTTACACACACGATATTATACACTCGACCAATCATATAGACTCATTGACGTCGTAAATACAAGAAATAAAAATACAAGTGCCGGTGACATTTTGGATCAACAAAGATTCATTATACATATTATATTATTAATTTATTTATTTAACGAGGTAGACACACACACACACACACACACACACACACACACACACACGTATACAGGAAATACGCTGTATGCTAGATTCTATACCTCGAATTCACGTTATCTATCACTATGTCGCATGGCAGAGGTAAATAACAATAATCCATGTATTGTGATGATGTCTTGTTGATACTTTAGATACATGCATTGAATTTTCTAACTATTGATTTATATATTGTTATATGTTTCAGGATCGTCGGGTAGCGGTAGAAAAAATCGTGGCCATAATAATTACGGTCATAAAAATAAAGTCCTTGTAGGTGACAAGGGACGCGAGGTTGTCGATAGTATAAATGAAAATTCACTTGTTATAAAACAATTCAGAGGATACGCGTCCGAGCTTGATAGTAAACACGATCGTTATGAAGCGATAGTGAAACTGAGTCGTGACGTTACTATAGAGAGTAAAAGAGTGATATTTCTACTTCACACATTCGACAAGGAAAGTAAGAGAGACGCTATCCTAGGAGAGGCTAAGACCAGGCTTGATACCTTGGCTAAAACCCTTTTCAAAAGTATCGCCGTTGAATTAGATGGGCAAAATCCGTTTCAATATCTTAGAGCGTATACAGCCGGCATTCAAGAGTATATAGAAGCTGTTACTTTCTATCAGTATATGGAAAGTAACAAATTAAACGACTGGCGAGACCTGGAGACATCTCTGACGTACAATGTTCCTAACAAAGTTAGAGAAACGTCTGATAACGATACTACTACTACTGCGATCGACGATGAGATTCACGCTATCAGAGAGATAAAGACAATGCTTACTCCTCACGAGTATATTCTAGGTATTGCAGATCTGACCGGTGAACTTATGCGAAAATGTATAAACAATCTTGGAACTGGGGACATAGCGAGCTGCTTTCAAACCTGTAATTTTGTCAGAAGTATTTATATTGGATTTTTGGGATGCGTTGGATCGTCGGGTAAAGAGATTAACAGAAAACTTTACACATTGAAGCAGAGTTTAATCAAAATGGAAAATGTTTGCTATACTGTAAAGGTCCGTGGATCTGAAATACCCAAACATATGCTCGCCGACGTTGCGATTGGAGCATCTAACGAATATCCAGCTGAAGATGACGAAGGATATCAGCCTTTCTGAACTATCTACTATTACATTATGTAATAGACGAGATGATTAGCAGTTTGAACATAAAAAATCTTATCCCCAGTCATTTCTCAATATTAATATCATTATTCCATACAATAAACATTGTCGCGTACTTTAACTACCATTTATATGTAAATAGGTAATTAGGTAAAAAATATAAATTGTAATCAGATTAGTACTATATTACAATAATAAACATTTGTATCTTTTCGTATAAAAAGTTCATATTATATAATTATGTATAACTCGTCCATCCAGACTTTGAGATAATTTTTCATTTTATTTACTACCTATATCACAACTATATAATAATAAGAATGAATTTTTTTTTTTTTTTTTATATATATATATAGATAAAAATCAATATTTATTCATAAAATATACTTGTACAATTTTTTTTTTGTTGACCAGCACTAACAATTTAAAAAACATTTGATATAGTAATACAATTAGCAATAGATTTCTTATTTATCATCCCAATCGCTTTTAACTTCGTCAGAACTGTCTGTACACCACGAAGGTTCGTAATCTGACTCATCGATAGATTCCTCAAAGGATGAATGATCCGTAGCGGATGTTTGATCGGGAGTTTTAGCACGTTTTGGAGTCTGAGGTCGTCTTCTACGCCTAATAGTATGTTTGAAGTCCTGTTTGTGCTGTGGATTCTTCCTGTAACATCGTATTCCAAAACGGCATTCCGGCCTGTTGTCTACAGTTTCATAATCCGAATCTCCAGGATGGCTGAATTGCGCTTTGTGCTCTTCGTTTTTTCTGGAAATACAAATTTCGACGTTATTTATTTAAATCAATCGTTAGAAGTTTTCACATAATGATATTAATACCTCAAAGAATATGATATGATAATTGTCAGGTATAACACACCTGTAACATGTGCTCCCGTATGTACACCTGTTTCTTATCGTAGCTATAGAAACTGGTTCATCAGCAGATCCAGCTACATCGTTCTGTGACGTAGACTGAACAGGCTGTACAGATTCTTCTACTACAGCTGAATTGGCAGCGTTTTGATCGCTGAAGTGTTGACCGCAGTCCCATTTTATTTTCTTTCCATCCTCCTCGGTGCCAAGAACTTCTAGATCTGTTGGCTCTATGTTTTCTGTCGAATTTCTTTCCTGTATAATATTTTCTGTCATATCAGCGGTCGAAGGGGGCGGCTGCAACGATTCGTTCGGTTTCTCAGATTGAGTAGAATCCGTTGAACAGGAAGCTTCCAGCTTTGTTGACGATTTTTTATCGGGCATCTTACCCTCCTCAGGAACACTTGTAAATAAAAACAACAACATTATTGTTACAAATAGGTACTTTTAGTGTACTATCGATAAATAATATCTTCATTTAAGTAATAACAGCAGGAATGGTGTAAACCTAGCTCCGTAGATATCTGTAGCAGTTGGTGTAACGGCGGAGGGAGAAGCTGTTTCCTCATAATCTAATGGATTGAACTCTTCCTGGCTAGGATCAACTCTTGTACTGCTAGGTACGTGATTGATATTGCCATTTGGTGATAGCAAAGCCTCGATACTTCCGTCTTGTCGAACTTTTTTTGTTGACGATTCATCGGTTGAATTTTCCAGCTGTAATTTACAAAATAGAAGATAAGAAAGGGGGGAAGGCGATGGTGAGAAAATACTGAAAGACTATAAGTTCACCTTTCGTTTTAAGCTAGACTCATCATCCTTCATAGTAACATCGGTAGAAATAACTTTAAACCAGTATTTATCGCTGAGTAGAGAGAAAAGATCCCCTGAATGAATGGGAGTCGTTGATCCGACCTCAAGCTGTGACCAACCAGATATTCCAGGCGATTTCATATAGCAGGGCGCAAGCTGATGTATAAAAATTGATACGATGGTAAGAAGTGATTGGGATTAAAAAAGGAGTTGAACATACTGGACTGATGGTCATTTCTTCCTGAGGTGAAACATTGATGGTGATCGCATGCTTTGGCAATCTTTCGTCTTCGCACTGAAAATAATAATAGCTCGATGAGTTAGAATTTTGAGGATAAATGAATAGATGAGGTTTCTTTAGAGGTTTTACTATACTTTACTCACTCCAGTGACAACCCCAACGCCGATGATATTGTCGCCAATTTCTAGGTCAGCTTTTTGAACCGAATCACTGTCGACGCGTACAATCTGTAATTTCTTCATAGCGGTATAAGAAAATTAAGGAATAAATAAACGTGTGAAATTTATTCAGCAAAAAGCGAGAATATATCGTTAGCTGTAAATTTTGTCGGATCTATAATGTAAGACAGATGAGTTGTTATGATAAATTTTCTTTTTTTTATTTATAATAATAAATCGATATCGATCGCGGAAGGCTGTGAGAATTTGTATTGAATTTCGATCGCTGTTTTTAATTATAATAAATGCGTCGTAAATACTAACCTGTAAAATTATTTTATTGAAGAAAATGAATCCTTGTGCTGTAGAGATGTCAGATATAGGCGGCGTAATATACCATATAATTATGTTACATAAAACTAAATGAAAATATAATTCCACGAAGTTTAGATTGCATTAAATTTTTCTAACCTCAACAGAAATTCGTGAAAATTGTATACAAAGCTATGATGGTGTTTACAACTGGTCACATGGGTCACTGTGTTCTGATAGGAGGGGAGTGTCATGAGACTGGTGGGGATTCACATGCAACCTCATGCGCCCACTATAGGCAATTAGACGTAGTTTGTTAAATTAATTTATTAATTTATTTATTGTTAAAAAAACACAAAATGAAGATTAGAACTTAAATTCCTTGTACTTCTTTGAGGATTTGGTGTCTTGATTTTGCTGACGCTTCCGCTTGCTCTGCAACGAAATAAGACAAAAATTAAAGTTATACAGTTCAAGTAAATATTTTTACGTCTAGGATGATGGAGCCAATTGCGTCATAGGTACCTTTTGCCTTTGTACATGATCCTGAAGCATGTCTGATAGGTCCTCGCGGCGAAGATGCGCCTGCCGCGATCGCATTGTTTCCTCATAGCGCGAAGCCATTGCTTCCGAATCCAAGTCCAGCTCGCTTGGGTCAAGTGCCAATTCTACGGCGCCGTCCTTGTCGCCTTTACCATCTCCAGACCCGCCTCCTCCTCCTCCCGATGCTCCCAGGGTTCCCACACCTGTACCAGACACGGCTGCCCCTCCAGCCCCGGATCTACGAGCAGCGGCGATAACAGAGGGAGGTGCTTGACCTCCAGCAGCTCCAGTCATGTCGTATACGTGGGTACTTCCCATCATACTCGCCCCGAGTCCCTCAGCACGACGCTCTTGCAAAACTTGGTAAAGAGCTGGTGTATCTCCACCTTCCATCTCACTCTCTATCTTCTTCTTTCTTAGCTCAATAGTCTCGGGCGTCTCCAATCCAGCGGGTATAGAGGCAATTCCACTTGGAGTTACTAAACCTTCGGCGCCAGGTGTAACTAAACCGCTAGCGTCAGCCCCGTCGCCATCCTTACCCTCGCCTCCCTCACCTTCCTCACCATCCTCACCCTCGTCGTCATCCTCATCCTCACCAGAAGATTCTGACTCTGGCTCACCCCACATACCCCGATCAACTTCCTCATCCATTGCATCAACCCCTGGCGCCCTAGCCACTCCAAATACATCCCCATACAATGGACGTCCCGTTTCGTCGACCGGCGGTTTTCCCCATCCACCGGCATGGTAACCAAACGCACATCCCTCAGGTATGGGAGCATTTAAGCCAGGAATCTTTAGATTGGGATAGCTTGGTGGAGGGCCGTATCTCTGCATGGCGATCAACCAAGGCGGGGGTACCTTGTGGCAATTTGGTCCCACAGGCATGCCCAATGCTGTACGTAGTTCATCTGATAATTCCCCAGGCTTTTTCTCCTTCAGTCGTGTTTCGAATTCCTTGCCTTCGTAGTATAGGTCGCCGTGAATTGTCATACGAGGTTTTGTCTGCCACTTGAAGAATGCGTCGTGAAGCTTCTGATAGTCTATGTCAATTTTACCCAGCTTAGGCCTCGCTCTCTCCCGCATTTTTGCCTTGAGAGTACGTGTGTCGTCTCGTTCCTGAAGGGTGGCCCGCATCTCTGTTATTCCCGTTCGTTTTATAAAATCAGGTAGGTCGAACGGAGGTTTCTCTATACCACGTTTACCCTGCAGATACTTGCGCTTGAAGCACCAATGCCTAGGAACGGGTACAGTATTACGGTGTGCCTTGAGTTGCACCAACAACTTGGGATCCCTGGCCGTTACGTCGTGCATCTCAACGACGTCCGGCCGTCCTACAAGCTGCTTAAGTTCGGCAACACTTAGGCGCGTCAGTCTCTTCAATTTACGTTTAGAAAGGCGCGGGGCACCCCCCTCGCCGACGCCCTGTCCCCCAATCCCGTGTTGCTGGTTATGATTGAGCTGGGAAAGATCGTCGTCGAAATCATCCATAGGTGGGGCTTTGCTCAGTGAGCCAGTTAATGCCGTATTTACTACAGGTGGATATTGTCCTATAGGCTCAATCTTATCACCTACACCTACACCTAGAGCGCCTTGAACCTCGGGCTCTGACAATTTAAATACATCGAATACTCGAGCAAATTGTCGATACATTGGCTCCAGATCATTTATACTTGGAATTTCTTGAATGTATTCAACTTCAGGCTCATCTTCAACATTCCTAAATCTAGTCTCAGGCGAAAGGTGGCGACCCATCTGTTTCCTAGTCCCGTTTGTCTCGTCCCTTTTATCCTCAGCATTTTTCTTCTTGCGTTTCTTTTTCTTCTTTTTACTTTTGTTCGCCTTTACATCATATTTAGCTCGTGGCGTTCCTGGTTCTGGTAGCAGCTCATCCAGCAATACAGCGGCGTCTGTTATCAGACTATCGCTTATATCAGAATTATCACCATCCAGTTGCAACGCTGGTGGTGGTGGATCGCTACCATCATCCTCATCGCCCTTGTCGCTTGGATCGCCGCCCAGTTGATTAGCCCTTTCCATTTTCAGTGCAAGGGCCTGCTCTAAAGCAACTGGTAGCTTTGTGTTGCTGATATTGTCCTTGTCATTGCCGTTCATTTGCAGCGACTGTGCCTGCGGATTATTTTCAAATTATTAAACCATACGCAAAGAATAACAGTGAAAGCTGAATAACAGGAAATTGAAGAATGGGATCTGAATCGAAGAAAAAAATTATTGGTATAGTAAAACGAAGTAAAAAAGAAGCCGTAAACCATTGTAATTCTTCAAGTTAGGAGAGGGAATATAAATTTGATCTGCATGTAAATCTAAGGAAACTGATTATTGCCTGTAATTATAATTGAAGTACGTGTAAAAAAAGTAGGAGATTTTCTGTTAGTCGACGATTACGATTAAAGATAACGATTTATTCTTACCCAAAGCATAATGAACGTAAATACTAACCTCACTTTCCAGTTGACCGTCCATCGTCGGTTTATTGGTTAGAATTAATAATGTTACCTGTAGAGACACTCTTCCTCAATTTATCGACTATAGATTTGTCCACCTAATTAATAAACTTATGTGAAATTATCCCACGACTTTATTATTCCTCAATTTCTTCATATATGTACTAAACTTTCGGAATACGTAATCCGTACGTTCGCAGTCATCGATGTGTTGATGCCATCCATACATAACCTCCAATTCCCAATGTAATGATCGTAATTATTAAATTATTACAAATATTACTACTGAATATTAAGATCATAACAATTATATTATTCAATGTATAAAAACCAGATGAAAATATAATTCGACGAAATTTCGATTGAATTATAAATATATAAATTTCTAACCTAAACAGACATGCGTGAGAATTGTAGAATTGTATAGTATACAAAGTTAATTAGCCACTTGTTGCGTAAGATTTGAAATATTATAGATACCTAAGTCGAGTATCAACGCTCATAATATTTATTCAAATATTAAAATAATTAGCATCTGATTAATAATCATAAAGAAGCATTAGTAATTAAAATTATCGTAACTATATTGACAGTTTCGATTTAATACGATTAATTCCCTGAAGTTTGAAATTTGAAATATGACGTAGGCCGATAAACAAAACACGATCGTCGTGACGTATGCAGCGATCTAAACGCAGCCCAACTCCCATCATGCATTGCAGTTCCTTCCCGCTCGCGACACACACCGGCCGATTGTAAGATGAATAAATTCACGTCTCGTGTATTTAAACTCGTGTTTAAGTATGATAATATACAGAATTATTAGAAAACTATATCATATAAGTGAAGTAGTGAGTACAGAATATACGAATCGACAATAATTTTCGGCTGCCATGAGGTAATGTCACTATAAATACTCATTAATCAAAACTCTGTATCAGTTTATAGCAACAGATAGCCGTGTGTGTGAAAAAAAAAAAAAGAAAAGAGATTATTTACTTATAAATTTTACTACTTTGGAAAAAAAAAAAAAATATTGAATAATTTCGTATTATTTTGTTGAAAAGTTTCATAATTCGATCAAATTTTTCTCAAACAGTTGCTTCGTGGTTTGAATTTTCATTTTTTTTTTTTTTTTTTCTCGAATAATTTTAGAATATAAATTTTAAACCGCGGCGTTCTTTGGCGGGGATCGCAGCGCGAGGTATAGAAAAAAAAAAAAAAAAAAAAAAAAAAAAAAAAAAAAAAAGACAAGCGATGGTCACGCCATCTTGAAAATATAAAGAAGTTAATATTTTTCTCACGGAATACGATAATGATCTGTAATCGTTGATTATTAAACGATTGTCGTTTATAATATGAAAAATAATAAACTAACGCGATATATATTATAGACTGAATTCTGTTCAATCAACGGTTTAATCATCATAGAATAGAATGAATAGAATATAAAAGATGAAAAGTGGGTTTATAGTTTGGTTCGAATTTAAACCGTAAATTTTGGCGGTATAAAATAAAGTTGGAGAAAAAGAAAAGTAAAAAAAAAAAAAAAAACGACAAGCGACCGTAACGCCATCTTTACAAATTACAATACCTCGCAAGATTCAAGACGCGGAATTTTCACTTTTCGGTATATGAAATTATTAAAACAAGTGTTAAGTATGTATATAATATTAATTATTATTGTCGTTCGGATATTAAAAATTCAATAAACTTTCTAACGATTTCATGCGTTTTAATCTCATTTCGTCGGTATAAATATTATTATAGTTTTACTTCGCGCTTATAATATATCAGTGTAGTGTTTCTAATCTCAATTCGGAATATATAATATAATATAATATAATATAATATAATATAATATATATATAACGGTGTACAGTGTTTCTATTCGGAATTTGGAATAATTTCGTGTCCACATTACATATAGGAATATGAATATGATAAATAAATAAATAAAAAAAAGTGCAGTGGTACTCATACTCCCATGATATAAAGGATTACTATTTTTTTTTTTCGGATATATATAATTAATCTTGGACCGCCGTAGATGGTAAGTTTCGCATGCAATTAATTATATACTACATATATAAAAATTCTCCTGTTTATGTACAGTATCTATTCACGTTATGCGATTTTATCCATACTTTAATCATATATTATAGCTAAAAGTATAATACACATCAGAGACTACTCACCGTTTTAATTCTACTATGTATATCCGTCTATCTCTTATCTCTTTTAAAAGATTTTCAGATTTATTACTTACAAACTTTTGATTGATTTTTTTTTATTTATTTATTTTCATTTTTTTCTAATATAAAAACTATACGAAACAAAAAAAAAAAAAAATGAATTTTAAAGGGCGGGGTAAATAAGATACTAAACAACGTTGGATTAACATTTAAATGTTCTGATTTACAATAATAATAATAATAATAATAATAATAATAATAATAATATATATATATAAAGAATGTACATATTATTATAATTACAAATGAAATTTTGCAGCTAATAAATCGCGTTTACATATAATATAATATATATATATATGTATGTATTATTATGTGTTAATATAACAATTCTCTCTCGTTTTTTTTTTTTTTTTTTGATATATTAAAATAAATTATATCGCACAGTCGTGAAATAAATTTATTAAATGACGTACCTTTACGTAATAATTTTTTTTTTTTTTTTTTTTTTTTTTTTTTTGTACCTCAGTTACATAATACAATATAATATAATATTATATCAGTTCTCGAATTACCGTTTCTTTTTTTTTTTTTTTTTTTTTTTTTTTTCTTTTTCTTCTTCTTCTCACACATTATTCATCATACGATCTCATATTATTGGAATAATTAATATAGTAGGTAGTTATGCCGATAATAATAATAATAATAATAATAATAATAATAATAAGTTTTGAAAAATATTCATGTGTGTTTGAAAATTTTGCGTTTGATATAAATAAAAAGTGAAAAAAAAATAACATTTCTAATATTATTATAGTCATGCTATCTAATTTATATTATAAGTAGTAAACTTAGGTATGCATGTAATCTAATATCTATATAGAATACTATAATATGGCAAAATTTGCATAAAGAGTTTTTTTTTTTTCTACACTTAAATATATTAGGTATATATATATATATATATATTATTCATTCATTGCAGGACACCACCGCTTATAATAGTTCCTTTGTAAATTTGATAAATTAAATTAACTATAGTAGTTGATTTAATTAATTAACGTTTACGTTTTATTTTTTTTTTTTCTTTCTTTCTTTCTTTCTTTCTTTCTTTTCCTATATTATGTATAGATTTTATATTAAACATGTTTTAGTATACATATCGCCATGTGGAGTAAAAATAAAACTTTGATATCCGATAAGATAATTCATACATTATATCGTTAAATATCTTAAATAATGAAATTAGATTATTAATTTCTATACATAATATATATATATATATATATATAATTTCATAACTTCTACAAAATTTACAATATATATAATATATATATATATATATAACTATAGTATATAGTCTTTCAAGGATATAATTTCTTATATATAGTAATATTAATAAAATAAAAAGGTATGAAGTGGAATGGATGGTGTGTGTGTGTTCGTGTGTAGATAATATTAATTATTATTATTCAGGCAAAATCCATTGCGATGAGACGTAAAGACGGACGGTCATCTCTAATTGCCCCAGAAATTATTAGCTTTAATATTTTTACTATCCATGGCTATACTATGGTGCCGTGACCCTCCAACGGACTCGTTACGTGTAATGCAGTTCCCATTTGTCCTATGCTTGCCTGTAAAATTAATTAACAAATTACAAAATTTAGCAATTTTTTTTTTTTTTTTTTATATTCAAAGTATATAATTCAAGAATTACATATATTTTCAATTCTCAATTTTTAATTAACGCTATAGAATCTGCAGTAATCAAGTTATTAGACGGCACAGCGCGGGAGGAATTAGCAGCGTATTTTTTTTTTTTCTTTTCTTTATTTTCATTCAATATTTTCGTCTATTTGCCATCAAATTATTTCTAGCAATTTAAAAGGATAGCCAAAAAGCTCGACCAACTAAAGAAATAATAAAATTTTCATATTTTGTACGTACCATGCGCATTAAACTCAGGGGCAGCAATCCACGGCCTCTTGGGTCAGCCAATAAAGCAACGCTCGTGATATTAATTGTCTTTTTCTTATATAGCTTTTTTTTTTTTTTCAAATCAAAGAACAAACTCAAATCTGGCTAATATACGGGCACCGCTTGGTGAAATAAAAATGATTACTTTTACAATTTTCTTTTTCAATCTGTATATAATTATTGTATATTAGAAAAGAAAAGAAAAGGTAAAAAAAAAAAAAAAAAAAAAAAAAATAGCAGCGCATCTATTATATTGCGGGATTACAACAACAGCAATAATATAACAACAACAACAACAACAACACCACCAACAATAATAATAACAACAATGTCGTTAATTGGATGATAAGAGATTGAAATTAAAATGGGTAACAATTTGTGTAAGGGGGTAGGTTGGGGGGGCTGAAATTTCAAGCAGGGAATATAGCAAGCGGGCGTTTTTTTTTTTTTTTTTTTTTTTTTTTCATTCAACTTTTTTTGCTTTATTTTACAACAAGGCAATTTATCATTTCCAACAGAGGAATAAATGTCACATTATTATTATTATTAATTTTTGTTTTTAATTAATTAATTGATTTTTTTCTTTCTTTCTTTCTTTCTTTATTTATTTCTTTCCTCGGACAATAGTCTCACTACGTAATTAATTGCTTTACTACGATCGGCTAAGCTAAGCTAGTAACACTTTACATGGGGGGGGGGGGGGGGGGGGCTTGCGGAGAATAGGAAAACCGGAGGGGAAAGGGGGAACGAAGGGCAAAGGACGAAGAGGAGAGAAGGGACCTGCCCGCTTATCAGGCCACTACTGGGCATAAAACAATATCACTCTCAAAGATGCAAACCAGACATAAATATACTCTATTTAGATTTCTTCTAACGTGATTTTCAATATTTTATTTTTTTTTTCTTTTTTTTTTTTTTTTTTTTTTTACTTTTTTTTTTTTTTCTCGACACATTTGATTAGACGTATCGATTAGGCTATTTAGGCAACAGGATAATACTTCGATCTGAGATAAACAATTCTTTCTTTTAGCGCCAATATTTTACATCCAGTTTTTTTTTTTTTTTTTTTTTTTCATCATTTAGATTCAAAGACTGAGATCACATAATGCTGAAAACTATTATTATAGATTAGGGAATGAAAGAGATATATTATAATATTCTACATCTCTCTGCTAGGATAGAAGAAAGAAAAAAAAAAAAAAAAAAAAAAAAAAAAAAACAAGAAAATTGACCGTTGATTAGCAGTGATCTATGCCAGGGGCGCACACAGTATTATCCCAGAGCCGTAACACCCTCGAAAATATAGTAATAATATAGTCATATATTCATATACAGTACGGACTGAATTATAGTTTAGTTATTTTTTTTTATTTTTTTAAAGTCCTGTAACATTTTTGAAGTTACCTCAATCTGCATAATATTATATGCGATAAATGCAAAAAGGTATTCTATAAAAAATGGTTACAGATCTTTGATTATATTTCTTCTAAGGTACGGTATACCTGAGCTATCTCTATTATATACAAATTAATTGAATAGTAATTAATTAATAAACTCTACTCGATGGAGTTTTAATAACAATAAAGGATGGGTTACATCAGAGATCGTTGGGTCGCATAGAATTTGTGTTTGTATGGGGGTTGGCGTGGTCGTGTGGCCTGTGCAGGGTGCTGCTTATCGTGAGAGGACCTACCATGTGACCGGGCCTTGCCCACGTATAAACGTATCCGTCCTGACACGCCGTAACGAAGCAATCTTCTCTAAACACTAATTCAGTCAGCCTCTCGTGGGCCAATTTCTTGCACACCAATGGTTCTAGAACTGGGCACTCGTCGAAACGTGGACACCACGCCGTACCAATCAATCTCATAGGATCGTCCATAGTACAAGCTGACTTTTTATTAGTTCCCAAAATACCGCCGCCACCGACACTGTTAGAATTACTAGAATTTGAGTTACTACCAGATTTTTCACCACCATTGTTTTGTACCGCGTTGTTGCTAGTCCCACTTCCCCTCATTGTCAGGCTAAAGTTTCTTTTGTGATTGTCACCTTTTCTCTCACCGAAACCCAGTCCCGCTAGCCTCTGAGTCAATGAATTTACCGTCGACACTGCGGCGTTGGTGCTAATACTATTATTACTACTTTCATTGTTACCACTCGCGCTATCTTTAAATATTATATTATTAGAGTTGTTATGCTTGGCGTTGTTAGAGATGTGATTAGACGTCGCTCCGTTACCGCTGGTAAAAGTTCCAGATGAAGAAAATGTGCCCGAACCAGCGGTCGATGTTCTTTGCTTAGCTGTTACCGGCTGTCTCAATACATCCTCAGTGATATCCCACAGGCATAGTTGAGTATCCTGAGAAACGCTACCCAGCCTGTAACACGTTCCTCCTGAGACCCTCAGCTCAGAACCGCAAGAATTTCTATTGGAATGAATGCCTTGAGATACTGTAGACAGTCTGCTTGGCTTTTCGTGAAAGTGATTGTTGTGGTTGTTGTGGGGCATAGACTCGTCGTCAGAACCGCTAAAATCCGGGTCGTGATCACCATACGATGTTGTGTAAGGATCGAAAGCTACCACGCTGACCCAGCTATGGTGACCTTGACCCCTAGCCACGACTCGTTTTTCATTAAAGCTCCATATCGTTACTAGATCGTCCTCTCCGCCTACTACTACGTATCTCCCATCAGGAGACCAACATACGCATAAAAATCCACCAAAGTAGCTCCGCGCCGAGCCAACCAGTTCCATAGTATCGTAATGAAAAACCCTGAGAAATCCGTCCTGGGATACTACGGCTAAATTAGAACCGCATGGACTGAACGCAAACTCGTTTATACAGCATCCTTCCGCCCCTATCACCCATCTGTACAGAGGATTTCTAGTAGATTTAGTCTTGCATGTGTGAATGGCGTAACCATCCCCAGACTTGAAAGGCTGATAGTGGGGCGGCGTTGTTCCGCACAATAATTCCTCATTGTATAAATACAATTGGCCAGAACTGTGTGATACTAGAAATAGGTTGCTCGATCCAGGCACCCATTTTATGCACGTTACTTTACTTTTGTCTATCAGCCTCTGTAATAGAGAACAAAAAAAAAAAATAGAAAAAAAAAAAAAAAAAAAAAAAAAAGAAATTCTAATTAAATTAATACAGAAAAAATCAAACATGGTGTTTTTTTTTTTATTAGCATCATTTCTTTAAACAGATAGAAGATAATAATGTAAGAGTTATGTAAAGCTGTTGTCTGTTTCTAGTTAATTAATTAATTAATTAATTGTTTATAAACAGCATCGCCATTTAAAGTAAGGCAATAACGTATTACTATTTTTTTTTTTGCACCGTCAATGTGGCCAATTGACACCGTGTTATCACAAGCCGATGAGATAACCAGCACGTTATTTAAAAATCAATAATTTTATTTTTTATTTTTTTTTTTTTTACCTCTTCGTTGTACAGTTTGCTAAGTTCCTTTTTTATCGGATCTATAAGCTGTATCTGTCCCGTAGAAAATCCGACAAGTAAAGGAGCGCTGTCTGCCGTTGCTGTAGTTTGATTGAAGTTATGGCAGGTCGGATTTGTTCCTTTGTAAAGTTTTTTGTCTACCGGTTTGTTGAGATCAACAGCCTGAAAATTTTTTTTTTGTTTTTTTTTTTAACCCATTATTATGTTTCTACAGTAACACAGATTTCGGGTTGAGGGGGAGTAAAAAAAATTCATAGAAATAAAGAAAAAAAAAAAAAAAAATAAGAAAAAATAAAAATAAAGGAAACGGGGAAAGTTCAATATCGCCGTTCTATGTGTATGCGTGTGTACATGTATATAGGATAGGCGAAATCCGATTGGCGAAAGGCACTGATAGGTGTGGTGGTGGTCGTGGTTGGAAAGATGGAGTCGTGGTTTATGATATTTGAGGTTAGGTTTACGGTGTGTTTTATTGAAAGAAAATATTTGTAGTGTGAGGTAATAGAGGTGAAATTTTTTTTTAAGGGTTGGCATACGGTTTTTTTTTTACCTTTTTAACACCACGGTAAACGTATACGTATAATTCCTTGCCGAAATTGAAGCACATGCGGTCTCCGAGGCCTTGAGTACCCGTAGGATCGGCTGGATCCGGCAAAGTGACGAATGACACCCTGACCGATGCGCTACCCTGGCTGTTGGTGTAGCCAACCCTGTTAGGTCGCGAATATTCTGACAGAGTCATAAGCTTGTAGGTTCCTTCACGCGTAACAAATTGTGTTTTTAAGTCGTCCTTTCCCCCTCCATCAAGCTGCACCGCCATCTTACCACTAGACGTACGACGATGGAGTTCATGAGAATCGAGGAAATAAATGGGTGTTTCCTTTCCTACGTCCGTCCTAATGCCTCGGTTTTATACTCTACGCTCGTAGTTTTTAATATCTTATATTAAAACCTCGTACATAATCTATAAACTGTGATATTTTTGTTTAAACACAAACGATAAATACAACCACTACACACAATACACCGAGTTAGTTAAGATTTTCATTTGTACGAAGGAACAAAAAAAAAACAAAAAAACCCGATTCTTCTAAACCCAGCGACGAAATTCTCTCGTTAGCGAGAAACTCTGATGGACGGTCGCGGCGAGACTCTCTGTTGTTGATGCGCGCGCATACGACGAGGGCTACTCTATAGACACACACACACACACACACACACACGCAATCTACACTCTACTACTGTACCTACATAACACAAATTCGCAATAAACCTATCGCGATCATAGAACTATTTAACTTCTATCTAGTATATACAGGATATATTTTTACCCGACACACAGATCACAAGGGGTTCAATTCTTAATTCGTTTAATCACTCCCTTCCTCATTTTTCTATACGCCCTACTTTACTTATACACCGCATTACCGCATATATCCCCCGTATTTAATCATATACCTTGTTATCTCATCGAGCTGTCACTCTCCGAACTCTACTACACCCACTACACGTTTAATACTACTCGTATAATATAATATCATATCGAAGAATAAATGCCGCGTACGTTCGTCTATTGAACGAGATAATATATTATTATCGGTCGTTGATGATTTTTTTTTTTTTTTTTTTTTTTTTTTTTTTCAGATAGATAGATAGATAAATAGATAGATAAATAAAATCGTAAGCGTTTAATTTATACGAACTTAAATTCACGTCGAATTGAATATAATAGCTAAGATACACATCGACGATTTGTAAAAAAAAAATTTTCGTCGCGCACTTTGCGATACAGTTTTCAAATAACGTGAACATATTACAGCAGTGTCGTCTGCTTATTGTTAGTGCGAAATTTTACCGCTCGTTGTATATGGCGGAGCTACGTGTAGGTTTGATTTTCATAACCTTAAAAACCACGTGCGTTTTGTTTTGTCGATGAAGAAGAGAGATTTATTTTTCTTGTTTTTCGTTCTTTAAATTTTATTTGCGAATTATTATTATAAAAACCCGGGGATCCACATGGTTAGAGGAAAGAAACCGACTCGCGGTGCGGGTAACCGGCGAAAATTTGACAAGCGTATAGAGCGCAAGCCTAAACCTAAAAAAGGTAAATTCAACCTAAGAGAAGCTTCGTACGTGAAAGAACGTGAGGCAAAGAACGAGGAGATAGAAAACAGGAGGCAGAGGCTAGAAGCCGAGAGAAAAAAGCAGCTGGAAATCGAAGCCGACAGTTCAGACGAGGAACAAGATGATCATATGAAAATTTTACTCTCTTCATTCGGCGGTGCAGCAGGGAGCAAACGCACTTCCGCCATCGAGTCAGAGTCAGAGACGGAATCCGACGAGGACGAAGACGAAGACGAAGAACACCAGGAGTCGGACAACGCGGATGATAATATCGAGATAAATTTTAAAGACGATGAGGAAGAGGACAATGAAACTGCGCAAGAAGATGCGGGCAATCTACGAGATCCGTTTTCGATTCATTTGCTAAACGACCTTGACGACAAACTGTATAAATCCGTGTCTGAAATTCCGAGAAAAATTTCAACCCAGAAAGTGAACTGGCCGGTTCTTGGAAACGTTGAATTTCAACTACCAAAAATCGACGATGAAGAGTTGAGGCCTAACAAAAAACCGAAAATGTCGATTCTGGAAGACAGGGAATTCGCAAGATACGGAAACGTGCCTGAAATTATCGAAAAAATCGACTGGGATAAGCTGTACGTGAAGAAACAAATTCAGGGAAATATATCCAAGGCTAATTTTGAAAATGTTAAAAATGATAACGATTCGGCTACTCAGTTGCAGAAAGAAATATTTTCTATAATAAATAATTACCAAGATCTGTGTTACAGCGAAAGAAATTTTTCCAACGGTGAGGAAATCAGATTTCTATATTGTCTACACGCGGTTAATCACGTTTTAAAAACTCGCACAAAGGTATTGCACCACAATGCGAAATTGACAAAACTGAAGAAGTCAGAATTGTCTGAAATTCCTGACGAATATCGTGACCAGGGATTAGTCAGACCAAAAGTATTGATAATCGTACCATTCCGCGACTCATGTTTGAGAATAGTTAATTTAATAATCTCAATACTCATCGGCGAAGACAAGGGAGGATCCGTAGTTAACAAGACAAGATTTATGGAAGATTTCAGTGGCAACGAAATCGCGATGCCTAAAAAGAATCCGAAACCTGAAGACTACGAGCAAACGTTCAGAGGCAACGTAGACGATACATTTAAAATCGGTTTATCCGTGACTAAAAAAACCCTCAAACTTTACTCTGACTTTTACTCATCCGACATAATCATATCGTCAGTTCTTGGACTCAGGATGTCCGTTGGCGCCGAGGGAGAGACAGAGAGAGATCACGACTTCTTGGCGTCTGTTGAAATCCTGGTGATGGATCAGGCCGATGTATTCACAATGCAGAATTGGGACCACCTGTTGCACGTACTGGATCACATTCATTTACAACCTAAAGATTCACACGGTACAGATTTCTCACGTGTACGTAGCTGGGCCGTAAACGGATGGTCGAAATACTACCGTCAGACTTTGGTGTTCTCCGGTGTTCCGCTTCCCGAGATACACGCGATATTTAACAAACGTTGTTACAACTACGCGGGAAAAGCGAGAGTTGTTAATCCCGTAACTTCCGGTTCGGTTTGCCAGGTTGTTATACAAGCACCTCAGGTATTCCAAAAATTCGATACTCGAGATTACGCCCACGCTATAGAATCAAGATTCAATTTTTTCATCACAAAAATATTGCCAGAGTACAAAGATTCGATAATGAATCACACGATGATATACGTACCGTCGTATTTCGACTTTGTTCGTATTCGTAATTATTTAAAAAAAGAAGAACTCAGCTTTGTACAAGTATGCGAGTACTCGAAAGACGCGAAGGTCGCAAGAGCGAGAGACATGTTCTATCACAGCGATGCTCACTTCCTTTTATATTCCGAAAGATTTCATTATTTTCACCGAATACGCGTAAAGGGAATACGACACGTTATATTCTTCGCGCCACCAACATTTCCAAATTTTTATAGCGAAATTTGCAATCTAATGCAAGATGCTAATCAGAACAAAAATTCAGGATCTGAAAGCAACATGACTGTTACATTAATTTATTCTAAATACGACGCTTTGAAAATCGCAGGTTTAGTCGGTACCGAAAGAGCGGGTAAAATGATTGGTTCCAATCAGGATGTTCACATGTTCGTAACCGGCGATTAAATCGAAAAATAAAAAAATCTTAAACTATATTATTATTATTATACATTGTATATATTATATTTTCTTTTCTTTTTTCTTCGATTTTATAAATATATTTGGTAATAAATGACTGTTTCTTTTTTTTTTTATTTCATAACAAAGATATTTATATTATCTGTCTGCGTATTCTATATAATAAGATTCTCATTTTCATATGAACCTTTCTCATTTTAATAAATTATTATATCATTATTACACAGGTATAGGAAGATAAAAGGATATACATACGCCATTTGGCATAAGATCGTTGACCCCTCCGTATATAGCGACCGAATTATAGAATTTAATTTAATTGAATTTTTTTTTTTTTTTTTTTTTTTCATCCAAATATGGGGTTTCATGGGGTCTTATAGATTTATCTGTATTTGTATTAAAAATAGATTTTCATTCGCTCGCTATAATATATATATATATATCGATCAACAATCATTATACATAATCTTAAGTATTAACGTCTTGAATTATTGATATACATACTATGTATAATTCGCGTCACTAATACCATAAGGTCGTAATAGCCAAAAAAAATTTTTTTTTTTTTTTTTTTTTTTTTTGCGGATATGCCCAAACGATGTTATATAGCATGAAAAAGATTTTGCCACCAAAAAGAAACAACTTTTTTTTTTTTTTTTTGGCGCTTACGACCTTATGGCATTAGTGACGCGATATATATATATATATATATATATATATACGATATACGATAACATATATATATATATATAATAGGTAAAAACTCTGGAAGATATATATGAGGTATTCCACGCCGTTTCGAACGGTCAAAAAAATCACCGCTTCCGAAAAAATCGTAATTTGGTCCTCGAACACAACTATATCGAAAGAATTTTTGTGAATTTTTTCAGAATTTTCGGATCGCATTTGTGGATTTTTTCCAAATTCCAACTTTTTCTACAAACTTCCGTATCTCAAAAGTATAAGATCCTACAAGAAAATTTATGAGACACAAAAGTTGCAGTTTCGAATCAACTTTCTGAAAAAAAAAATTTTGGGAATTTATCGAATCCCAAAAATACCAATTTTTATCAAAAATACACAAAAATCGATTTTTCAATTTTTTTCTCAGAAGAAAAAAAAAAAAAAAAAATTCAGAAAAAAAATAATTAATAAAGCATATCTTCCAAACGATTGCGCCACCCATCTCAACCAAAATACAGGGTTGTTGTCTACACTTGAGAGTATTTTCTGTGATTTATTGAGGCAAATCGAAGGTGACGTATTGATTGAAAAATCGATTTTTGTGTATTTTTGATAAAAATTGGTATTTTTGGGATTCGATAAATTACCAAAAAATCTTTTTCAGAAAGTTGATTCGAAACTGCAACTTTTGTGTCTCACAAATTTTCTTGTAGGATCTCATACTTTTGAGATACGGAAGATTGTAGAAAAAGTTGGAGTTTGAAAAAAATCCACAAATGCAATCCGAAAATTCTGAAAAAATTCACAAAAATTCTTTCGATATAGTTGTGTTCGAGGACCAAATTACGATTTTTTCGGAAGCGGTGATTTTTTTGTCCGTTCGAAACGGCGTGGAATACCTCATATATATTATACTACCTCGCAAAAACATCGCGAGGATTTCGAAATTTCTTATGCAAGTCTATATAAATTTTCTCATTATACATATTACATACTATATGCATAATTATACTTATATAATATATAATAAATCTATAATTATTATATATGAATAGTATAGGTAATATCGCAGTAACAATTAAACTGATTCTCCCAGGTCCTAGGTATATAAAGTGAGATATATATATATATAATAAGATATTACATGCGATTACGTATATACGAGTATAATTAGCGTGGTAATCTATTTTACATCGTATCTTGACCTACCCAAACAGACTTATAATTGAACTCTCTATATGGAATTTTTTTTTTTTTTTTCCTTCTCTTCATCTATATAAGTATAAATGAACTAATCGAGAAAAATGCTTAAAACTGTGTACAATGATTATTAAACATTAATCGATCGCGAGTCTTTTATTTTTTTATACAATGATTTCGTCGTAATTATAGTCGCTCATATATTAGGATTATTGATTTAATATATATATATCTAAATTATAAACGCTATTTTCGATCGTCGATAATATCATCTTCCCTGCTGTTTAATTCTCCGGGATAAATCTGTACCTCGGAATTCGTAGTAGCTGCTGTTGCTGCTGCTGCACCCTGATCATCAGGCGTTCTTAAATCTTGTTTCCGTAAACTGATATCGAAATTTTCATCAAGGTCAGAAATTTGCGAAACTGTAGGCTGCGTCGATGTCGTCTCGATCGTAATATCGGTGCCAATCGTCACTGTGAAGAAATTAATAATCAAACAATTATTTTTAAATATCAATTAAATTTACATCGAAAATAGTTCGGCACTAAATTCCCCGCAATATTCCTATATCTAAATTACCATTGTTCGTTGTCGTCGTTGCGGACGTTCGTAATATTGAATTTCCTGCTCCTGCTGGTATAAACGTTAAATTAACACACTCGACTTTAGTAGGACTACCAGCAATATCAGACTTTATGTTTTTACCACCGTAGTTTATACGATCTCTTGGATCCCATAGAAACATGTAATACAACGATAATATTATCGCAGCTAAACTAACGGAAATAACGTATGCAACGACCGTAAGAACCCTGACTAATTTCTGCTTGTGTTTAGGCTCGTAAAGTTTGTCTTTACTTTCCTCACCGGCAAATTTTACCTCGTTAGCAGCTGCCGATTTACTGTCACTCCTTGTGCCCAGAGTACGACTTATACTCGCCATCATATTCTGGGCACTCATTTTACGCGGCAACTGCATATTTTAGTTTTTTATTTTTATCAAATACAATATTAATTCGACTAATATAATTTTTTTTTTTTTTTTTTTCTTGGTTTTTTAGAAAATCACACACGTTCAATATTATGATCTAGTTTATACGTGCTCAGAGTCTCGACTCGTCTCGTTTCAGAAATAATCAACATTTTCGATTCGATTTTTTTTTTTTTTTTTTTTTTTTTATTTCATGCAGACGAATAAATTGGAAACTCGCGACTATATTATAGAAGATTAGTATATTTATCGCATAATCACTGAAAAAATTTGTTGTATATTTTTTTTTTTTTATTTTTTATTTTTTATTTTTTTTTTATTTCTTGGCACCTTTCCTTCTGCATTCTTGTATTATATATATATATATGTATAATATCTGCACTGCAGGTTATAACCGTAACACACAAACGCGATTATTTCACACAACGATTGATATTATATAGTAGTACGTTATAAAAGGTAGAAATTTTCTTCTAACCATATATCAAACGGCTATTTAGAGATCGCAGTGTTTACCAAATCACGTTAGTCACCTATGCGGCTCAATAGCAGAAATACCTTACGTTCTCTCTAAGGCACACCCACAATCCTGCTAAGCTAACGAGACGAACAAAAAAAAACAAGAAAAAGCTCTCTATCATATATATATATATACATCGTATAGGTACTATACGTAGTGCGCAAGACTGAAGATGCGAACTCCTCTATGGCAAACCGTATATTATTATACGCAAGCTCGTGAAAATTTACGTTGAAAAATTTTTTTTATACATTTAAAATAATTATTTATAACGAGATTAAATTAATTAACAAGTATATATAAGTGTAGTTATAATATACTAGCTTGATTTTAATGAAAAATTTATAAAAATTATTATTATTAATTAGTTCGTAGAATTTTTCAGTATAAATAATTAATAAAAATATATTTAAAATTCTATAACCCCCGCGCGGATCGATCAACGCGATAATAGCTGTTGCATATACAGGTACCTACAATCTACTCTAGATACTCTTACCGCCTTGAGATACGCAGGGTGCAATTTCTAATATAGGTACTATGTATTTCGATATCGACTACCGGTGGGTCGGTATATCGGTCTAGTATTTTTAATTTATTTTTCTATTTTTTAATTCGAGTTTCTATTTTCTAATAACATAAATATTTAATAAAATAATAATTTAAACTTAATCGCGATCATTCGAAAAATTGCATAACGCATGGAAAAATTTTTTCTTCTTCTTCTTCTTCTCAATTTCTTTATGTTTAATATATTGTATACCTACTATACCTACATACATACGTCCCTTAAGAATTGCGAGGGCGCACCTTTGTTTCATCAGACCTATAAGCCACGTGGCCTCGACAACCGCGTCGTATAGACAAACACATTTTTTCATGTTACATAGGGTATATAGGTATAGTAGTATATAGTATATATATATATATATATATATACGTACGATTTACGTCGTAGTTAAAATACGTACGACGTCTTAGTTCGCACAGTTCGGCAAAAAAGAAAAAAAAAAGGGCAGGGGGGGGGGGGGGTGGTGGTGTGCAAAGAACGATGATCAAAGAGAGTTGTTATAGCTTGCGTAGTATTGGACTAAAAATATTATTACATACTTTAAAGTTATGTACCTATACCTACTATATATATACGTCAAAAAAATATAATATATTATCCTATGTAAAGTTTTGACATTCCGAGGTATATTCAATTATATAATATATTTTCTTACGAAAGAGAGAAAGAAGAAGAGAGAGAAAAAAAAAAAAAAAAAAAAAAAATATGCAGAAGTTAGAGAAGATTTTTTTTTTTTTTTTTTTTTTTCTTGCTTGCTTGCTTTTATTTATTCTTGTAATCTTATTGAAACTTGTGTAACGTATACGTATATATCTATATACTATGCTGATTTGTGATGAAAAATCTAGGCTGTGACACGTATTATACGTTTAAAAGAAAATATGTGAATATGTAGTAGTATGTGCGGAAGAAGCCATATATATATATATATATATGTATATAGACCATATTAGAACTTCACATCGCATATTATATCGAGTTCGAAGATAATCCGACCACCACCTTATATATATATATATATATATATATATATATATATAGTATTTCTAACACCTCGCGGCCTCGTTCGACTATATCTTCTATATGACGACCCCTCCTTGACCCCTCCTTAGTATTTTACTTCTTTGTAAGGCTTTAATTACCACCCCCCCCCAACCCCGACTCCGACCCCAACCCCAACCCCGTATTATATATATATAGTATCTTTGTACACATAATAATTTCGGTCTGAAATATATACGCGATACGTAATAGCTGGGTACTTATTATTACATATATAATGATATATATGTTATATAGTATATGTAGACATAATACGCGGATATATAGGTATAGCAACTTCAGAAACTACTATATATACAAAAAAAAAAAAAAAACTTGAGCCAAGAAAATTTTGCGGTCCAAAAATGAAGACCGAAATTTTCTCGGATAAAATCAAAAATTTTATCCGAGAAAATTTTCGGTCTGTCATTTTTGAACCGCATAAAATATTATCTTGTCAAAAATTTTCTTGGTTCGAGTGAAAAATTTTTTTTTTGAATTTTATCCGAGAAAATTTTCGGTCTCCATTTTTTGAACCGCATAAAATCATATTGTCGAAAAATTGTAAATTTTTCAAAAATTTTCTTGATTCGAGTGAAAAAAATTTTTTTGAATTTTATCCGAGAAAATTTTCGGTCTCCATTTTTTGAACCGCATAAAATATTATCTTGTCGAAAAATTGTAAATTTTTCAAAAATTTTCTTGGTTCGAGTGAAAAAATTTTTTTTTTTTTGAATTTTATCCGAGAAAATTTTCGGTCTGTCATTTTCTTGGAACGCAAAATTATCTTTAATCAATTCAACAGTTTTATTTCTGTGATACAAAATTCGTTTCATGCATACATGCAAAAATAGTTATTCAGATTTTGGACCGCGGGTATGATGGAAATTCTTGCGTTCAAATCAAATGACTGGGCAGAATAATACTACGACATTGAAAAACGAGGATTTTAAAGCCTGATTTATTCAACTATGTATATCTGCAGGCTTTAATCGCGTTTACTGTCCCGATTTCTTAATATATAAGTTATATAAGAAATCGTTATCAAACTCTGAAAAAAAAAAAAAACAAAAAAAAACAAAAAAAAAAAAAAAAAAAAAAACGTGAATTTATTCGTATAATATGACGTAACGCGCTATAATACGCGCTTACCTTTATTATTTTCCACCGTAGCTACGATCGTTTCAGGATAAGAACGGTTGTCAATTCCTGGATAAATTGTCGCTTTGAGATCCCACGTTGACATAACGGCTAAATTATCCAACCCTGCTGCTGCTGCTGCAGAGGTAGTTTCATTATTCATGATTAATAAAACACGTGACGACTGCAAATACGAATTTTTAGATTTGTTTCTATCCTCGTTTGTTATACTATTATCGTAATTTTCAATCGTTGAGTTTTCGCCGGTTTCATCATCGTCGTAATCGTGGCTTAATATCGTCGAAGTCGAAATCGTTCCTAGAGCTTTGAGAAATATCGGCAAAGTATTTGTCGTCGTTGTTTCAGCATCTGCAGCATGTGATACCGCAAAATCTTGAAAAGCGATTAGTTTTTGCGGTTCACTAATTATCATCTCAGCTGGTTCTTCACGCTCGTTGCTCATTATCTTCTCGAATAATATATTGTTAAATTTTTTACTAGGATTTTCTTCGTATTCCTCCTCTGCATCAGCATCAGATGCTGAAATTATCTCAGAAGTAACTGCAGACGACTGAATAATATCGTCGGTACCGTTTATATCGGTGAAATTTTTTCGCGACAATATTATATTGTCCATTAAAAATTCAACCTGCGGATCACCCGACAATGGGTGACGTTGTAATCTCGGGTTTGGTGGTTCCCATAAAAATACGTAATAAGCGCTAAGAAGTATAGCTGCAAAACTTACAGAGAATACGTATGCCATTACCGTAACAACACGTATTATCTTTTTCGTACCTGCACGATTCTCGTATATATTTCCATTAGCGTCTTTTTGAGCAACGTTTCCAACTTCTTGACCCGAACCGTTTCCAGCTGCTCCTTCTTCCGACGATTTGCTCATTTTTTCTTTTTTTTTTCTTTTTTTTTTTTTTCTCTCTATTAATTTGTTTTCCAATTTTTGTTAATAATTTCTTCCTTCGCAGCTACTATTCGTCGTCGTAGTGTGTTTGAAATTTAATGAATCGATGAAACGGACAATTTTCCTTCATTTTAGTTCTTATATCTTTTTTTTTTTTTTTCCTTTTTTTTCTTCCTTTTATATCCGCGTATATATGGTCCGAGGTATAGTTAATCGAATTATCCGAGTGATTCGGAGCTTCGAAGACCGACTATATCGTCGGTGCTGCAGAATAGAAGAATTTTACGATTCATTTCGACGGCTAATAAGTTAGCGTATAATTAAGGCAGGCCTTAGCCGGTTATCGAAAACTATAGATGCGGGATGAAAATAAGAAAAAATAGTAACTAAACGTCCCAATTAAACTCGAAACGTTCAGTTTGATAATACACGCTAGACTGTGGTATAAGCTCTCTCTCTGACCGTTCGAGAACGAAAGCTCTCATACCGTTTTCCCCACGTGTACAGAATATCAGCTCTACCTATCTAAACGATGACGGATAACGCGCACGCGTCTCTTTTCGCTGTACCTACCTACTTACTTACCTATACAAACTTTTCGGCCCACACGGGCTTCGCGCGCGCACATAGTTATATACCTACGTACACAATAAGAAGTATAATGTTTATTGCTATAGGTACGCAAAAGCTAAGGATCTTGCCCAGTCCCACTGGCTAGCTAAGAAGAAGATATAAAGAGCCATCTGGGCTATAATATATTTTTTTTTTTACGATATTAGACTTAGAGTAAAATAAGAAAATTAATAAACTATATCATCGCATAGTCAATATATCGCGTCACTAATGCCATAAGGTCGTAAGCGCAAAAAAAAAAAAAAAAAAAATTTCGTGTTTTTGGTGGCAAAATCTTTTTCATGTCATATAACATCGTTTGGTCATATCCGCAAAAAAAAAAATAATTTTTTCGCACTTACGACCTTAGTCGCGCAATATTTATTATTATATTTATTAAAAAATAACATTTTTCTATATTATATATACTAGGTATGAATTTTTTTCTTCGAATTACTGCAAGAGATGAATAACGACAGAAACGGATCTTTCGAGCTTGCTGAAGATCGACGATAATTATTATTCGAGACCATTGATGACGACGTAGTAGTAGTAGTAGTAGTAGTATTGCCGTATCTTTTTCTCTGCATAAATTGCCAGATCATCATCGGTGATTTTTTTTTACGTGATGCATTCATCAATTTTTCAATATTTAGGAGCTGAAAATTAATTTTTTACTATTAATGTAGACGACGATGAATATTCACGCGGTTTGTATAAAAGGGAAATATTTCACTCGACAATTATAATGGACACGCGTATACTCACTGCAGGTGATCCGGATTTATCATCGTACTTGTATATAGGTGTATTAAATTTACCACCAGATTCATGGCTTGAGACACTATCCCTTTTATCAATCTTCGTATTAAGAACAATTTTCTCCAAACTATTTTTTTCAATGCCTCCTGCTGCTGCTGCTGCTGCTGCTGATCTCGAAATACTAGAATTAGATTCTTTCCCTTGTTTCTCTTCTTCGTCAGATTGAAAATTATCGCTTTCGCTGTAGCTCTCCGATGTAGTCGATGATCGTTTTCCAGATTGCATAACGCTTTTCAAAAGCGACAATTCGTTAACGTGGTAAGCCGTCTGTCTCCTAACTATAGTCGACGGTTTTATTATCTCAAATGACGAAGAATTCGAATTTTCTCTATGCTGCAGGATTTTAGGCGACGATTTTGAGCCATCAAAATCTATACACTCCTGCAGCTGTACCACACCCTGGCATCTAGTCGAGCACTCGGGTTGCACCTCGAGGTTTACTGATTTTTCGTTTTTAATTTTTTCGCTAAAAACATTCTCGTCGTCGTTCATTCCGTTAGTTTTTACATTCACATGCTTGACAATCTTCGCCGGAAGTGTCTTTGGTCTCGTTGCTTTTTTATTCTTAATTTTGACTAAATTCCGCAATTTTTTTGGGTCCCGTTTCCGAATTGCTGCAGACATAGAATTTTGGGTAGAAAATTCCGAAGTCTCAACAGCGAGTTTCGTCGTCCTCGAAGAACTCGAAGTATTTTTTTTCGCTCCCATTTTTTGAACGCTACGTTTTTTTACCGTTGATTTTTTTGCCCCATTATTTTTTCTCGCCTTAATTAATTTACTCGGTTTATCTGACGACGACGACGACGACGGTCCAGGTCTCGACAATCGAGACTTCGAAGCTGTAGCTTTAGAGTCTTTAGTTTTCAACTTCAGATCCTCAATCAACGGTCGATCTTCGTAAATAGTTTTACTACAGCAACTAGTTCCGGTCTGTAAACTAATATCAGCGAAAATTCTGTCTTTCATAGTATCGCAAACACCGTAACCACCGTCACGTTTACATATTTTAATAGTCGAGGTTTTAACATCGGTTAATATTTTATTACCTCGATTTTTAAATCGGTTATTAAATTCCGAAAGCTGATTATAGCCATCGTTGTATGAAGGATGGTATTCGGCATCGTTCTGCTTACTATACTTGCAGCAGAATGAAACTCGCGGGTTATTAGATTTTTGTAAACGAGATTTAGACACGCACGTAGTACGGATCCAAGGTTCCCATGTCTGCGTCGAACTACTTTCAAACAATTCGCGGATATTTTTACGCGAATTTTTAACTCGGCTATTATAACTGCTGCTGCAATCACTCAACATACACGAATTTTTCAATCCTAGACATTCCTCGTCATATTTATTATCGCTTCTTTTACCAACATCTATACGCGACGAAGTTAATATTATCGCACGATCGATCTGTTTCGATAACGAATTATGCATGTTAGCTAATATATTATAATACGATTATGCGATACGATATATATTTTTTATATTAAAATTATCATTATTTGTTTGTTTTTTTTTTCTCATTTTTTTTTTTCTCATTTTTTTTTCCTCATCAAATATAAATAATTATACTAATAAAAGTTTTTCACAAAAATTTTTCACGCGTCAACGCGAGTTTCTATCTTCTTATGTTTTTAATATTACGTGATTTTCCGTATAGGCAACGATTTAGGGTGTAATAATATCAGTATTTTTGATTTATCTCCGTTACCATGAGAGTGACAGAAATTTCGTACAAAAACATTTTTTTAGCTTATAAAATTATCTACAACTTTGATTCACAATTTTTTTCGTCTAAGATCGATAATGAAAAAGTTAGGAGCACAAGAAAAAAAAAAAAAAAATTCTGGAATTTTAAATCCTCGATACTTATTTGTCATCTTTTTTTTTTCTTTCTACTCATAACTTTTTCATTATTCATATTAGCCGAAAAAGTTGTGAATCAAATTTGTAGATAATTATATAAGCTAAAAAAATGGTATCTACAAAATTTTTCGTCAGCTTCACGGTTACGGAGATAAATCAAAAATACTAATTGTACATCCAAAATTCACGGTTGACTACAACTAAACAGATTGAAACTAGCCGCGCGCGCATCGTGTTCGTCCGCTAACCGCCATCTTTGATAGTGATAGTATACATAACATAATTCGCATTGTATCGCTTGACGCATACTTAATTTCGGTATTTTTACAATTAAAGTGGAACAAAGAAGAATGTGACATCATAAAAAACATCAATACGACGTTTATATAATTAATAATAATTATATTAAATAATATAGAAAAAAAAAAAAAAAAATAACGTCACAACATCTTAAGTTTCTAAAATGTGACAAAATAGCGAATTACGACTATTCTCTATCACAGCTGACTAATTTCAGTCTGCTGCCATTATTATTTGTTTATATTTAAACATTTTTTTGATCAGGTAAATGGTCAGTCTTGTACGTCATCTAAACACTTCTGGAAGCGTAAGTCCGTTAATTATCTATCTATAATTAAATTATCAATCATAAAATATCGTTTCGTGTACAAACGAACCTCGTGACTCACAGTAGAGGCGTCACAAACAAAAAAAAAAAAAAACAAAAGAAAAACACAAATATCCAAACCCTAACCTATAAAATTGATCAAAATACATAATCATTCTTCTTCTTCTTCTTCTTCTTCTTCTAAAAAAGGGTGCCGTATTTTTCGACGCGTCTATGAACATGGATGACGAGGAGTATCTACAACCTGTTCTCACATCTCAGGAAGATGACAATTTTATTAAATTATATACCCTGCCTTACGCAGCGTCTGCTTTAGTGCTTGGCGTAAGTTGGTTTTTCAAAGTTGAAACATCTTTTCAGATAAAACACAAAATTCTAAATAACGAGAAAAAAAAATAATAATCATATTTACAGGTAGCTTTGGAAATAGCGGGTATAATATTTGTATCGTTGTGGCCTACGGAAGAAAACAAATGCGATACTTATTTCATACTATTGTATCTCCACTGCGCTTATTGGATGATAATAGTGCTCGTCGATCATATACTTAAAAAAAAACATCACAATTTGAGGATAAGCGGATATCTTGATTTCTATCAGTCTACTTATCAGCACATTAGAACTCCGTTGTTCATAGCTTCGTTGTGGAATACAGCTTACCTTCTTCTCGCAGTTATTCTACATCATACTCACAAAATGGATTATGAGAAATACTGTAGAGCCTCTGAGTGGTTTACGCCCGTAAACTATATGCTGCTTTTCACAACCCTGGAACTTTCTATTATAGTACCTGTTTATGTAAACTACATAAGTAAGCAGCAGCGATTAAAAAAAAACACTGTTACACAACAATAATATTATTACAGATGAAGATATCTGTTTCATTTATTATTCATTTATCAGGGAGAGTGCTAAGATTCAATCGTCTCAGACCACAGCCTGATGTTACAAGGGAAGAATGGCTCTCGTCGTTCACTCACGATTCTTACGCCGGTGCTGGGGGCGGTGAAGTCGGTTGTCAAAGGAAGGGATCAAACTTGGCAGAATTATTAGAAAAACAAGCGGATCTTATTCGTTATTTGAGAGATCATAACGTCAAACTTAGCCATAGGATGATGCAACTTACCGTCCAACGTAGAGCTACGGAACCTTAGAACTGGGGATATTTTATCAACTCTTAATAATATATTATATTATACATACATAATAATTATTTAGATATTGTAGTCGGTTTCTTTTTGGTTTTTTACAATTTTTTTTTTTTTTTCTTTTTTTAAAGAAAAAGAAACTACCTGCCTAGTTTTCATCTTGAAAAATTTAGCAACTGGGTTGCCCTCGGGGTAGATAGATGATGCTAGTTTTTATTTCTCAGTAAAATAAGGTAGTTACCGATATACTGCGATGAGAATATTGAAATATTGATTATTATAGAATCGAAGGGAATGTTTAAACGATTACCTAATTATTGTTCTAAAGACAAAGCTTATACTTGTTTATACCTATAACATTTGATCACTTCATCACTCTGGTTCTTTTTTTTTTTTTTTTTTGTCTCGTCTTAGATTTCAACGTTCACAGATTTACGACAATAATGTATATTTGTTTTATCGTCGGGGTTTGAAATTTCATATTGATTCGTAGAAATTTTTATTCTTCTTTTTACACCTACGTATATACTTACATCTTCTAGATTTATTCACGTGACACATACAGATAGATGGATAAATACAGTTATATTTAAATTACGCGATATATATACTATTTACAAACTATTAGGAATTATTATCATTGATACTGTTGTGTTTTCTTTTTTTTTTTTTTTTTTTCTCTTTTCTTTCTTTATTCTTTCTCTCTCAAAATTCCGCTTATATACGTATACTAATTAATTAGCGTTGAATGATATTATAATTAAATACCTAGTTCTATATAATATTATACATTATATATGAGATTACTGTGATATACATCGTAATATATATTATATATATATATAAATATATAATATACGTTTCTTAACAACTCAATAAAATAAAAATAAAAAAAAATTAAATATATATATATAGTATAAATATGCTTAAATATATTTTCAACGTATACAAAAAGAAAAAAAAAAAAAAAAAAAAAAAAAAAAAAAAAAAAAAAAAACGAATATTATATTTACTTGTAGTAACTTATTTTAGGTTTCATAGGTCAGAACCTATAATATAGGCTATAGGTTCTGACCTATGAAACCTAAAATAAGTTACTACATACACCTTGAGGAGGTCAAAAAAAGAAGATTTACTATTATATTTACTTACCTTTTATTCCATTTTATAAATTAGAAATATGTGGTTTTTTTTTTTTTTTTTTTTCATTTCATTTCATTGTTATATTCTCGTTTTTTTTTTTCTTTTTTTCCATTATACCTTAAAATAAATATAATACCATACAATATATTATATATAATGTAATATACTTTGTTTTTTTTTTTTTTTTTTTCTTCTTTTTTTATTATCATCTTCTTTTTCCACAAGGATTTTCATTACAAAATTGATAAGGTGTATATCGCTAAAAATTATTCACTAATTTATAATAGTTGGAACAATTATTATTATTATTATTATTATTATTATTATTATTATTATTATTTTGTTACCTTGCTTCGCAGTCTTTCTGAAAATTCTTTGAAAAAAGTTATTGCCAAAAGTACTTTATTTTTCATCCCTCTTTAATTATAGGTTTTTTTTTCTTCCTTTTTTTTTTTTTTTTTTACGATCTTTCCCTGGATTCTTTTTTTTTCTCTCTAATCCATTTATTCTTTATTTCTTTCTTTCTGCCTTTCTTGCTTGCGCTTTATTTAAAGCCAAAGCCATATACAGAGTGTCTCTCTCTCTCTATATCTAGTCACTATAAATATGTTTCATTACAATATAATGTATATATATATATTAGGGTGGTAAAAAAAAAAAAAAAAAAGTTTTTTCCTTATCATCTCAAAAGTTTCGTTTAGGTATAAAACAAATTCTTTTAAAAGGGCAGCTCGATATCTCAACTCTACGAGGAGATCAACGATTTTCCATTTTCCCATCTAAATAAGACATGAAAAATTTATTTTTTCGTTTTTTCTGCATAAAACTCGGAAAAAAAATGTTATTCCAATTTTGATGCACATATTCTTGTAGGGAATTCAATTCTCTACAAAAAAGGTCTCGCAAGGTTTTCTTGTAATCTCAACATGTTAAAAGTTATCAGGCTTTTTAAACCCCTGCAACTCAATTAAATTTAACCAGATATAATTTCAGAACGATTTTCAAATTTCTTCAAATGTGGAATGATTTCTAACTGTCTAAAAATAATCTCTAACTTTTGCAAATATTTATTAATACAATCACAAATTCACAGTCTAATTATGGATTAGTAATTACAATATTTTTAAAATAATGAGCTCCTCGTTGAGCTCCTCGTAGAGTTGAGATATCGAGCTGTCCTTTTAGGAGAATTTGTTTTATACCCAAACGAAACTTTTCAGATGATAAGACTTTAAAAAAAAAAAAAAAAAAAAAATGTTTTTTTTTTTCGACCACCCTAATATATATATATAATATAATTGTTAGTTGGTTTTTTTTTTTTTTTCATCATTTTATTAAATACAACTACGATCGATAGTAATTTATACAAGTATAATAATATAACTTATTCAGCCTGTTCGCAGGCACTGCAGCTTCTTGTGGGGTGGGGCGGGGGGGACTCTGACTAATTAAGACCCGACGTTATAAAATCAATGTAATCAATACATAGGTATATATATATATAGTATATTATAATAGTTATATGTGGACAAAATCTATTTACCGTCCAAAGTTTTTCAACTCTCAGCTTAAAAAAACGGTCTGGCAAATTTGCTTTTAGAACCCTATCGATTCTTTTTTTTTTTCATATACTAGGTAATACCTATATATCATCGAAATTTCTTTTATAGTATATATATTATAATATTATAAATGAATCCAATAGTTATTATATACTATATAGGTATACGCTATCCCAGTCAACTACATTGATTTTTCGGATCGAATAGCCATACAATAGTTTAATATTATACTATATATATAGTTATAGACTCCTCGGGCCCTATACTATACTATACAGGTATAAGTATATTCTGTATTCTGCAGTGTATACATTTTTTTTATTTTTATTTTTTTATTCTTTCACTCTTCGAGTGTCTATAAGTAGTAATATTTTATAGTTTTAATTTTTTTTAAATTTTCAACTTTTTTTTTTCCTTTTTTTTTTTTAATTTTCTTTCATTTGAAACAACATTAAACTTAAAATTGTATATATATATATATCTCGGTTTAAATATAATGATATACCTATTACATCTATACCGCGGGTGTGCAGGGTGTCGTGTTGTCTGTGCACCCCATTCCGAATCACGCGTGAGTTGCACCCGCGAGTACCTTATTTCCGCTCGACGCCGAGCTTATTGCAAGTTGTTCCTCAGCTTCCATCATTTTCAATTTTCTCACAACCTGAGCATGCTCTTCTAACAATCTTGCAAATTCACCTCTACGAGTCTCTGCCTCAACTTGTATCTGTTTTATTCTCTCACGCGGACCACCCGGACTGTTTAACGGGGTGTGGGATGTAGAATTTTGCGAACTACTACTACCAGTCGAGGCTCCGTCCAGGTCAGGACTATCCACACTCAGAATTGAGTGACACTGGGTATCCGTTGAGTCTACGTCGTCCACGATCAAACTGTTATGATATATCAAGAAGAAAATAGACACTATATTATATACTGTACAGGGTGCTTCATTTTTTTTTTTTTTTTCTCGCTTCATATATATCGCGTCACTAGTGCCATAAGTTCGTAAGCGCTAAAAAATTATTTTTTTTTTTGCGTATATGTCCAAACGATGTTATATGGCACGAAAAAGATTTTGCCACCAAAAACACAAAATTTTTTTTTTTTTTTTTTTTTTTTGGCGCTTACGCGACCTTATGGCATTAGTGATGCGATATATATATATCGCGTCACTAATGCCATAAGGTCGTAAGCGCCAAAAAAAATTTTTTTTTGCGGATATGCCCAAACGATGTTACATGGCACGAAAAAGATTTTGCCACGAAAAACACGAAATTTTTTTTTTTTGCGCTTACGACCTTATGGCATTAGTGACGCGATATTGCGACGAAATATTAATAACTTCATATAACTTTGTCAGTATAATTTTGAAAAAAAAAAAAAAAAAAACAAACAAACAAATTTCGCGAATACTATAAGTATACCTCGTTTACGCATTTGTTCTAAAATTTCACTTATATACCTACCTATATATATATACATAGAAATATCATATACAGTGCTCTGACGTATTTAATTTACCGACTAAAATATGCATATTAGTATATATATATATATATATATATATATATATATTAATAATATATAAGCCTGCGCGAAGTTTCTAAAATAGAACCACTACCTATATATATATATATATATATAGTATATATATATATATATATATAATAATATATATATAATAATATATATATATATATATAGGTAGTACTATAGTACTTGAAAATTATGTTTCTATAATAGTTGTTAAACTTCCGTTATTTGTCAGATTATATATATATTATGCGTAAGCTGTGTGCTAGCAGAAATTGCGATTAAACTGCGAACTAAAACTTTCCAGAGTTTCGCGGGTATATCCGATCAATCTTCTTATACCTATATCGATCAATATATATAGAAAAGTTTTTTTTTTTTTTTTTCTTTTTTTTTTTTCATACATATTTCAATCATCGTATCAAATATCCGCTGCTACACGAACGGATCGAACAGCCTTTTCATCTCTTTTTCTCTCTCTCTCTCTCTCTCTCTTTTTCTCTCTCGTGTTTTAATAGTCGACAATTGTTGCCTACGTCAATGTGACGTAATTCCTACCAATTCGCTAACTTATACGATATGGGTATATTATGTATAATATATATATATATATATATAGGGCATTCCATAATAATTCGACCTGAGCCATGCAGAGCGCATGCCAGACCCTCGACCTAGCTCAGATCTGATCCACGATTTTTGTCTAATTCTTTCGACTCTGAATATAGCGATTGGACATTTTTTGAAAACAAATTTTAAGCGCGTCAATCAAAATTTTTTTTTTTTTTTTTTTCGTTTTTTTTTTTTTCCAACACTTCGATGGTCAAAAAAAATTCTGTGTGAGAAATAAAAATTTCTTTTTCCTTCAACCCCGGCTTTCTATATTCCGGATTCCATTTCCCCGAAAGTCTATATAGCCGATTTGAAAAAAAAAAGAAAGAAAAAAAAAAAAGAACTTTGAAAACTCCGAAAGTTATATAAATGCGGGAAACTTGAAATTCGCGCTTATGTATGTATTTCAGTGTTTATCTCAACTGGACCGGTTACGATTTAATATTATCTACAGATTTATGACCCAGGAAGTAATCGCGTAGGTAATATGTGCATGCATCCACCTAAACGCATCATACTATATAAATTATAGCGCGCGCGCGCGAAATAAAAGACCGGAAGTGTTTCCTCACATCGATGTATATACGTATATAGGGTAGATATGTATGAATCCTGCTATTCCCCGTGCGTTATATAATATATCCTCACTTTTTTTTTTTTTTTTTTAATAATAATTCGAGAGATAAGATCCATAGTTCCGTTTTTCAATATTTATATAGGCATAGAGTCTAGTCTGTTTAGGGGAAGGACTTGCATGTATATGACTGATTAAATTCACTATATCTATAATATTTCACGCGTGCAGTATATAAGTTCGATTAATTAATTACTCAGATTATATATATGTGATAATTGAATTATGACGTATATATATATATATATGATATATGACGATGAAATTAAATACTATAATATAATATATACCTGAAGGCGCCGTGTATTTCTCGTCCCGAAACCATGGTTACGGCGATGTCTGGTAGTGATCCTAAAACGAAGAAAACGTGAAGAAAAAAAAAATCAATCAATCAATCAATCAATCGGTCGGTCGCGTTGCGTATATATACCTAAGTTGAAAGACTTTTATATAACGATATAATATAATATGTGGTAAGAATTATTTCATCAAATATATATATACTATAGAATAATTCGCGTCACTAATGCCATAAGGTCGTAAGCGCCAAAAAAAAAAAAAAAAAAATTTTCGTGCTTTTGGTGGCAAAATCTTTTTCGTGCCATATAATATCGTTTGGGCATATCCGCAAAAAAAATAATTTTTTGGCATTAGTGACGCGATATTTATATTATATACAGATCCGCGGATTATTATTATCGATATATATATATCGAAACACCCTACTATATATGTATACTATATATATTCGCTAATGTAATTTAAACAACGATCGTGATTCCGCCCATACTAATACTATTATTCTCGCCTTTTAAACACATCATATTATGTATTATTATCAAATGATAAAAATCTTCTCGTCAAACCACGTATACGTATTCACTGTATATATATGTACATCGTCACGTGCTTCAATTCCCTTACCGCCATATGTATATGTATACATATATATATATATATATACCTAACCACCGGATGTAGAAACACGCAAATAAGTTTTGTCACTAGTTTTGTGTCATTACTCATTACAGTATAAAAATGATAATATAAATACGTACAAAATGAGAATAATGAAGAAAAAAAAATGAGAAAAGAGTCAAGTAAAGTAAAGTAAAGTAAAGAAAAGAAATGAAATGAAATGAAACTAATATAATCAACGTATTTAGTATCGCGGATTCGAAATTTGCTTATTATACATATTTTACAAATACCTATATGTTTCTTTTTCTTTTTTTTTTTTTTTTTTTTTTTTTCTTTTTCGTTTTAATAATATTTTATATCTATATATATAAAAATTATCAAATATATTATATAGATTAGAAAAAGGAAATGAATAATAATATATGTACCTGAAACGATGGGCAGAGACTGGATAGTCTGGGGTTGATTGCGAGTCTGCATCGTGCGAAGAAGCTTTTAGTTTATAAAAGTAGATACTGCAAGTATTTTTTTAAGTACTCTTGCAGGATAGATTATATATTGATTGAAAGTTTTTTTTTTTTTTTTTTTTTTTTTTCAATTTATTTATTTATTTATTTATTTATTTATTGGTAACGATGTAGTATGTAGGTAGGTAGTACGCGTGTAAAATGAAGTCAACCTGTTACAAACAAAAACATACCAAGCGATACTTACTTGTTCTCTCTTTAATATATCTCTTCGCGTATTGTACCTCTAGTATATTTGTGAATCGGCTCTTTTTTTTTTCTCTCTCTCTTTTTCTTTCTTTCTCTCTTTCAATTATAGTATTATAAATATAGAATAGAATAGAATATATAGAAATAGAGAATATAATATATTAATAATATTATATGTATTATAATCGCATGCCAAAGCTTAATATTGAATTGAATATAATATATAGAAAAAATATGTACATACATACAGATATAGTAATAATATATATATATATATATATTAGGGTGGCGCAAAAAAACCGACTATTTTTTTTTTTTTGAGTCTCGGGTGAAAAAATGTTAGTTTTTGATGTTTTAAGAGCCCTCTCCAAAGGACAGCTAAAAAAAAAAATTTTAAGATGTCGCTCCAAATTTTTTTAAATTTCAAAAATCGTCAAAAATCGATTTTTTTTTTTTTTTAATTTTTTTTCTCGTTACGGTATAATTTTACAGTCAAAAAAAAAATAAGTTTCTGAAAGTTTCAGTTCAAAATTTGAATTTTGAAAGGTCGCTCATAATTTTTTAATAATTAAATAATTAAAAAATCTAAAGTATGCACTGATAAATTAAAAAAAATTATGAGCGACCTTTCAAAATTTAAATTTTGAACTGAAACTTTCAGAAACTTATTTTTTTTAGGTCTGTAAAATTATACCGTAACGAGAAAAAAAAATTAAAATTCGAATTAGAAAAAAAAAAATTCGATTTTTGACGATTTTTAACGATTTTTGAAATTTAAAAAAATTTGGAGCGACCTCTTAAAATTTTTTTTTTTGAGCTGTCCTTTGGAGAGGGCTCTTGAAACATCAAAAACTAACAGTTTTTCACTCGAGACTCAAAAAAAAAAAATAGTCGGTTTTTTTGCGCCACCCTAATATATATATATATATATATATATATATATTAAAAAAAAAAAAATGAACGAGAGTAGTATAATATATAAAAATTAATATATATATAATATAAAAGTAAACGATAAAATATTAAGAGAGGAGGAATATAAATATATATATAAATAGTATAAAAATATCGATTAAAATTAATCGTAGAAGAAAAAAAAAAAAAAAAAGAATAAAGACGAACTCACCTTTTACCATCTGTGAAGGGTTGAAATAGTTGTAGTACCAAGAAATTTCCGTTTCTTTGATGTTTCGATATAGTAGTAGTTGTAGTAGTTTTAATATACGAAAACAGTCTAACGTATAATTGTTGCAGGCCGTTTATTATTATTATTATTATTATTATTATTATTAATTTTCAATAATTATAAACAAAAATCTATTTTTTTATATAAATAGATATATACGATATTATATTTAAAATACAATAAAACTTCGCACGTAGCTGTTAGGTAGGTAGGTAATGATATTCCACCGAACTGTTGGTGTAGGTCGCGTACGTCTCTTACGTTATAGTCGCACACGTATAGGTATAACTTTTATAGTACAGACATGGGGGTAGAAGAGACACCTTCTCGGTATAAGATATTTGGTATTATACTACTGTGTTATAGCAGTTCAGCGCAGCGCTATTTATTATCCTCTTATCATCATCATCATCATCATCGCGGGTTTTTTTTTTTTTTTTTTTCGAAATGATAAATAAATATCAGACGAAACACATTGATATGCTGATATAGTATTTGATAAAAGAGAAAAAAAAAAAAAAAAAATTGTCTCTAACACAAATTTTGTATTTTTTTTTATTTACTTTATAGAGTTTCGAGAATATTTTTTTATATATTTTATATATACGGAAAATTCTATTCTGTGTATTATCTATCGAAATAAAAAAAATTTGAATAACGTTCTCACTGCGGTGTGTAGTATGTATATATAATTATATGAGACGATGCACAAGGGACGGCGTCTAGCACGGACTGACGTGAGTTGAGGTTCGACCAGTCGGGGAAGGCGAGCAAACGGAGGCGACGACGCCGCCGCCACCGCCGCCGCTTCGACATCCAGGAACGCCGGGAGCGCCGCGACGCCCTGATACCCCGATGAAGGAGGAGGCGTCGCGTCGTCGCCAACCCCGCACTACCACAGCATACATACTACGATATATCGCGTCACTAATTCCATAAGGTCGTAAACGCCAAAAAAATATTTTTTTTTTGCGGATATGCCAAAACGATTTTATATGGCACGAAAAAGATTTTGCCACCAAAAACACGAAAATTTTTATTTTGGCGCTTACGACCTTATAAACACACATTAGTATGTGTTTATAGGAAATAGAAAATCTAAAGACGGAGGAGTACCTTACCTACCTATACCATGCGATATATGCAGAGAGAAAGAGAAAAAAAAGAGAAAGAGAGAAGAAAGAATTGATCGTAAATTTGATCTCTTTCGCCACGTACCTAATATCTTTACGGGGCCAAATATTTCTTTTAAAAATTCGCAAGCTTTAGGGTATACCTAAACTCATACATATACGATATTACGATATATATACCAGCCTATCGTCGAGAAGGCATATGTTTTCGTTACGCGGTCTGATCCAGATTTGGTTAACCTTGTTTATCTCGATTCAAGCTTTGCCGCAGATTTCAAATATCGCAGATCCATATAGTATATAAAATTTCGGATCGCAAGAATCTCTCTCGTCATATATATATATATATATATATATATATTTATATGAGTTTTCCTCGACACATTGCGCAGCACGTGAATATCATACACATGTATATATATTTTATTTCTTTCTTTATTTCCTCTTTCCTTATAATAACCGCGTCTTATATACTATATCGCGTCATTGAACATTGCGGAAAGCATAACAATATAATTATTCCTTCTTTGTAGACGTCGAATTCGCGTACACCTAATATATATATATATACGTTATATTATATTATATTATATTATATTATACACTTCCTTTTTTTCAAACGATTTCTACTAATATTATAGACGTGCGTAAATATACTTACTAAATATATATCGCGTCACTAATGACATAAGGTCGTAAGCGCAAAAAAAAAAAAAAAATTTCGTCTTTTTTGGTCGCAAAATCTTTTTCATGCCAAATAACACCGTTTGGGTATATCCAGAAAAAAAAAATTTTTTTTTTTGCGTTTACGACCTTATAATAACGTACATATTAATTGTTTTGCGATATAATTATATAGCTATATTATGCATACATGCGGTATTAAAACTGTAAAAAAAAAAAAAAAAAAAAAAAAAAAAAAAATATTTAGGTATAAGATACACTTATAGGTATTAGGTATATTGTTTATCATCGCCGCGCACCACCCTATATTTCGATAAATCTTTCGTCTTTAACGAGACGTGCGTCGTGAAGGATTTAACCATTTACGTAAAGAGATTGCGAGCTACGTGCGTCAATGCTGATATCATATCTTCCTAGTACATCTTATTGTCATGTGAAAATAATTTCAAATTAGTATATAAATATATAGGTATACAGATTTTAATCATTCTTATATGCCGATATATCTATATATCGCGTCACTAATTCCATAAGGGCGTAGGCGCCAAAAAAAAAAAAATTCGTATTTTTGGTGGCAAAATCTTTTTCGTGTCATATAACATCGTTTGGGCATATCCGCAAAAAAAAAAAAAAAAAAAATATTTATACACATACATTTTTTTTTTTTTTTTTTTTATATACTACAGAATTTTTATATTGTCACACGTCGAGTTTTAAGTATATGAGATCGCGATAGAAACGCTAGACGGTTGAATGACTCGAGATCCCGAAGGAATCGTATCTTTTTTTTATTTTTTTCTTTCTTCTCACTCTCTTCTCTTCTCTCTCCATAAATATAACTCAGCGTATTTATATACAGATATACAGAGGATAAAAAATTTATCCACGTTTTATCAACCCGCTGATTCGTATTATATGATTCGATAATATTTAAAGAATCAATGTAAAGTAGGTATAATACAAATACATACCTATTTATATATTATGTATTAATATATATATAAGTTTCGCTGCACGCTGCATATATATTAATGAGATAATGATTAGAATGATTGAAAATTTTAAACGTGAATAGATTGATATTCGATTCCGAGGAATGAAATATATATAATTCATTCAGAGAGAATCTGGAAAGCGGTTTTCCCATGTTATATATTAGTATACAAGCGATTATGCCGCGTGAAGAAGAAGGTATATAATATATAATATGCTATATATTATATTATAGTTCAGTTCGTTCAGTTCGTTCGTTCGTTCGTTCGTTCGTTCGTACGGTATGGTAAACCTGTCAAGCGTTAAGCTATATGAACGTCGAACCAAAGAGTATTTTCGTCCGTAGCGCGGGAGGATATTATCGATTGGTATACAAACATATATATATACCTCTATATATATATATATATATATATATATATATATATATATATAATAATATACTATATATGAAGAATAAAGTAATGTATCTGAAATCTACATGAAAAAAAAAAAAAAAAACGTATATTTATATTATATATATGTACATATATGGATTTTTTTTTATTTCTTGCTCCATTGACTAAATATATTATTGTCGATAAGTAATGGTAGGTAGATATAGTCGAAAAGAAATTCTCCTCAAATTTTGAGCCTTTAATTCCAATTCCAACATCAATCTATAAACTAAACTGTTTTTAAATTTTTTTTTTTTTTTTTTTTTTTTTTTGTATTATATATATCGCGTCACTATAATGCCATAAGGTCGTAAGCGTAAAAAAAAAAATTTTATTTTTGCGGATATGCCCAAACGATGTTATATGGCACGAAAAAGATTTTGCCACCAAAAACACGAATTGTTTTTTTTTTTTTTTTTTTGGCGCTTACTATACCTTATGGCGTTAGTAACGCGATAAAATATAGTAGTATGTGTTGAAATTCGATAATGATCGAATTAAGTGTACCGCCCTAATATAATATAATGTATACACATGATCGTTCGCTAAATCGCGCGCAGCAAAACCACTTTATCACCGTCGATCGTTCCTATATAACCCTGCTACTGGTATAACAAACGAGAGGGTGATAAGAGTGAGAAGCGAGACGAGAGGAGACGAGACAAGACAAGACGAGACGAGGCGAGGCCAGACTAACAATAAACCTCGCGACATACAGGGCCTTTGTTTCCTCACGACGATAGAGAGAGAGAGAGAGAGAGAGAGAGAGTGGTCCAGAATCTATAATCTGTAGATTGATCCTGCCGTATATACAAGGACGACACAATTGTACCTAAACCATAATTCCAAAATCGATGAGTAAATTAATAAATATGATGTAATAGGTATACGCGGTTTTTATTGTTTTTTAATGAATAGAGTGCAGAATCGTGCTACCTGTATATATATGCACGTCGTAGTCACACTTCATTATAAATATACCGCACAGTCTTAAGCGTCTATCTATCTACGTATAGTATAAGTACGACAGAAGAACGGAGTAGAGTAATTTTTAGATACCTATACCTATACCTAGCTCCAGCATGGGAATAGATCTCTTGGTATAAAGACGGCGAGAGTCACGCTCTTGGAACGTGTGTTCCATTCCAGTAGAGGGTTACACCATCTAGCCTTGTCGCGTGCGATGTGCAGCGCGCAGACATCCTGGGCCTCTGTGTACTCGTGGTAGTAGATATATAGTCATATATAGGTACATATATATAATATAGTATATACTCGGGTTAGGGAAATCAATGCCGGTGAGCTGCATATAATGCCGTCTATATATATATATATATATATATATGTCTAGGTAGAGAGATGACGCGGCGCAATTTTAAACCTATCTTCTTATTTCTTATCCCATCAGATTTGGTGGTAATAAATATCGTTTTAAAAATCTACGTGCGGGGTATTCTCCCGTTGAAAACGAAAAAACAAAAAAAAAAAAAAAAAAAAAAAAAAAATATACAGGGTGAATATTTCCCGAGGCTCTGATGTGGGAGGAGTTTCGATGATAAGTCCCACCCTTATGCGATATCACATCCCTATGTGGTATCGAATGAGGGAGGGGTTTATTAGCGCAAATGCTAAAAAAAAAAAAAAAAAAAAAAGCGTAAAAACTGATGATTTTAACGATTATGAATATATGGAAAGGGGCGGAGCGTATGCGCTGATATAGGTCCCTCCTTAATTCGATACTAGGAAAGACTCACCCTGTATATCGCGTCACTAATGCCATGAGGTTGTAAGCGCCAAAAAAAAAAAAAAAAAATCGTGTTTTTGGTGGCAAAATCTTTTTCGTGCGATATAACATCGTTTGGGCATATCCGCAAAAAAAAAAAAAAAAAAAATTTTTTGGCGCTTACGACCTTATGGCATTAGTGACGCGAATTATATAAGGATGACAATTTTTGTAAAACATAATTGAATTGAATAAAAACTAATTGCGAGAAATTAATGAAACGAATATTTCTCTTTTTTTTCTCAAGTCAGATTTGATTACGATGCAATTGAAACTAATCTCTAAAATACGTATAGTCTCTCTCTCTCTCTTTCTCTTCGTACTTTTCGCTCTTTTATAAAGCATTAGCAGCTAGCAGTTCGAAGAACGCAAATGTCGCGGCGTCGCGCGGGCTCGAGGCAACGGCACGTGTCTCGCTCGGTTCTCGTATTATTATTATCTCCCTCCCGCATCAGAAATCCTCATTCCAATTTCCAACTCCAACTCCAACCCTCGTTATGACGTCATTGCACAGCGGTGGGTAGAGTATAGATGGTGAGGTGGTACTGGCGCCAGCAACCCCAGTGACGTCAGTAGGCGATCACCCTGAACGCGCAATCTAATGTTGGAACTGTTCAGCTACGTTCCCTCATCCATTTACACCCTCTACTCCCCCCCCCCCCTGCCCCCTACCCTCTACACACTGGGTTCAGGTATAGGTATAGGTATAGTCATAGACTTTTGGCGATTTTGAATCCAATTAGAGTCACACGTCGATGGTTGGTTTTTTTTTTTTTTTTTTTTTTTTTTTATTGAATAACAAATTTCGAGGGAAAAAGAAGAAGAAGAAGAAGAAGAAAAAAAAAACAAACAAATTCAGTTATTGGCGATTCGAACAAACGTATATATATATATATTTATGTATATAGGCTGGATTTGATTATCCATTCGCGTATGTAATGTATAATATATATATATATATATATATATACCCGTTATCCAAGAGCTTTATATAGTAGGTATGTATTCTGCATGGGTTTGTTTAGGTATAAATAGTTTTATACTTGAAATACTTCCTAATCCAAGGTCTATAGTCTCTCGTTCTTTGTTACTTATTATTTCCACTACTGTGTATGCGCAGGCTCTATATAAATGATCAGTGTATAGGTATAATAACAGATAATTAAACTAATACGATTTACATATACCAGCTATCGAGCATTAATTTACGTACGAACGTATACGAATATATATATATGAGGTATTCCACGCCGTTTCGAACGGTCAAAAAAATCACCGCTTCCGAAAAAATCGTAATTTGGTCCTCGAACACAACTATATCGAAAGAATTTTTGTGAATTTTTTCAGAATTTTCGGATTGCATTTGTGGATTTTTTTCAAACTCCAACTTTTTCTACAAACTTCCGTATCTCAAAAGTATGAGATCCTACAAGAAAATTTGTGAGACACAAAAGTTGCAGTTTCGAATCAACTTTCTGAAAAAGATTTTTTGGTAATTTATCGAATCCCAAAAATAGCAATTTTTATCAAAAATACACAAAAATCGATTTTTCAATCAATACGTCACCTTCGATTTGCCTCAATAAATCACAGAAAATACTCTCAAGTGTAGACAACAACCCTGTATTTTGGTTGAGATGGGTGGCGCAATCGTTTGGAAGATATGCTTTATTAATTTTTTTTTTTCTGAAATTTTTTTTTTTTTTTTCTGAGAAAAAAATTAATAAAGCATATCTTCCAAACGATTGCGCCACCCATCTCAACCAAAATACAGGGTTGTTGACTACACTTGAGAGTATTTTCTGTGATTTATTGAGGCAAATCGAAGGTGACGTATTGATTGAAAAATCGATTTTTGTGTATTTTTGATAAAAATTGCTATTTTTGGGATTCGATAAATTACCAAAAAATCTTTTTCAGAAAGTTGATTCGAAACTGCAACTTTTGTGTCTCACAAATTTTCTTGTAGGATCTCATACTTTTGAGATACGGAAGTTTGTAGAAAAAGTTGGAGTTTGAAAAAAATCCACAAATGCAATCCGAAAATTCTGAAAAAATTCACAAAAATTCTTTCGATATAGTTGTGTTCGAGGACCAAATTACGATTTTTTCGGAAGCGGTGATTTTTTTGACCGTTCGAAACGGCGTGGAATACCTCATATATATATTGGAAAGATTGAATTTTGAAAATTACAATATATATATATATATACGAAGTAATATTCACAAAAAAATTATCACGCATGTATATATACCATGTATAGTAGGTATATAGTATATATCAGGATGGTCGTTAAAAATTAAATTCTTTCAAAGCGTTACCTAAAAAAAAAGTTTCTTTTTTCGCTTATAAAACTTTTTTTTTCCTCTTTTTTTTTTTTTTTTTTTTTTTTTCGTGAAAAGAATGAAAATATATATACTATATACTATATATATATATATATATATATATATATGTATAAAAAATACACCTATACAGTAGAGTCTCCGTAATTTGGCTACTCTCTAAATTCTCGCTTCCCCTCGATGGTCACGAACGCAAGAGGAGAACGTTCCCTCTCTCCTTGGTCTTTGGAATGGCGGTGCGCGCGCAGCGAATGTGTAGTATGTGTGTAGCTCCGCCGCTTCTCGCAGAGTGGGAGTACTCCGTAGATTCTCAATTCTGAGAATCCACAGCCCCGAGCCTGAGAATCTACGGAGACTCTACTGTATTCGACGTAACGTATATACAACACCTATATACATATTATACTAATAGCTACTATACTATATAGTATACATCCATTCGAGCGATAAATTTGTTAACTACGGTGTATACACATCGCGTTGTTGTATTTTCTGGCCGATGTAAGACAGAGATTCGTGTTGCCTGTGCTGGTACTGCCTCGCTGCCTCTTACTGATGCTGATGCTGATGCTGATGCAGACTTTCGCCCTTGAATCCAGTCTCTAAAACTTTGTCTATATAAAGCGGCTTATATATATAGGCTCGTGCGCGCTAACCTACGGTTTCAAGTTTTTCTCAAAGTTATATTATTATATTATATTATAACGCGTCACGTTTCATTATTATTATTATTATTATTATTATTATTATTATACATAAGTTTTATTACACTGTGTATAATATAATATATAACATATAGAGGTATATATCTATATATAGTATATAGAAATTTTATTTTTAGTACCTATATAGAATCTTTTCTCTCTCATGATGATCTTGCCAGGCATTCGTTTATTATATAAATAAACAAAATCAAATATAGTATATTATATTATATATAGATACAACTATACAGTATACACTAAATAATATAGATATATACTAGCTATATAATACTATATATATAACGCATAAAAAAGAATGCGGCCATTCAATGGTTCTCGATCATTTTTTTTTTTTTTTTTTTTTTTTTTTTTCTGTGGGCGCGACGTTTATTTATAAAGAAAGAAAGAAAGAAAGAAAGAAAGAAAGAAAGAAAGAAAGAAAAAAGTATATAAGAAATATAGAAACGCACACAGAAAAAAAGGTTAACTTGATTCAAGACAATTTTGCGGTTCAAAAATGAAGACCGAAATTTTCTCGGATCAAATCAAAAATTATTTCTCGAACCAAGAAAATTGGGACAATTTTCTTGGTTCGAGAAATAATTTTTGATTTGATCCGAGAAAATTTCGGTCTTCATTTTTGGAATGCAAAATTGTCTTGAATCAAGTTAACCTTTCTTTCTGTGCAAGTATATATATATATATATTTATTCCTGATCCACGTATCCCCGTGACGTCAATACGTCGTATAATCTAACATAAGGATGATCCTCTATTTTCTCTTCTCTATACCTAGTATAACCAACCGAAACACGAACGTCGTCGTTAGTCACGCGAACCCTATTCTTATATACCTACCTATATAAATATACTTATAGATACCCCGTGCGTATTTCATTCTTGCGATTCTCTCTCATAGCGATCACTCTTTGACTCCCATCCCCTCCCTCTACCTCACCATGCAGAGAGAGAGAGAAAGTATGAATCGTTCTTCTTCTCAAGTTGCGAATTTCTTTTTCTTCCGTATTTCGCTCGTTTCGTATATGGGTCTTTTTAATTCTTCCGAAACCCAAACGCGCACAGGTAGGTATATATACCTACCTAAATGAATGTCATATATGCGTATATATAATAAACGCTCAATAAATCTTCCCGCACGTGCGGCACACAGAACTTACAAATAAACACGTGTCAAATATACACGTGCGCAGATTTTTTTTCACGAGGTGGACACGTATATATTTACGGATCAAATATCTAATATATATATATAAATATATTACATATGTATTTTAACCTATATATATATATGTATTCAATAATCGCTGACCCACACTAGGTGTGGTATGCGTTGTCACCTAAATTTTAATATCAGTATTATTCGTCGTCTATTTATGCTCTTAACTCTTTCATTATCGATTTTAGCCGAAAAAGTTGTGAATCAAATTTGTAGATAATTGTATAAGCTACAAAAATGTTATTTACAAAATTTTTGTCAATCTCACGGTTACGGAGATAAACTAAAAATACTAATTACATCCCCTGCACTAATTTCAAGATAGTATGGCCGAATTGCAATTCACCCTCGCTCGGTCCCCCGGAAACTGAGTTTTACAGTTCCTTATCCTTGTATACCTTTTTTTTTTTCAATTCATTCATTCATTCATTCGTATATATGCGGTTTTATAATATACCTTCGTGCTGAAAGTATGACGCTTACTATTTTAATGCTTTTATATTTCTAGCCGAATCATTGCTGTTCTTCTTATAGTATATACCGCGAGTATTCGGTGAGTCTGAACGACCCCCTTCCTGGGGCAAGACCAACACAGGCGCGCACTGCGTGCGTGAGGCTCGGCGAGCGGGGATAGGCGGCCAGTGGCGCTTCTACCGACGCAGTGCGCGCCTGTGTTGGTTTTGCGTAGAGAGGGGGTCGTTCAGACTCACCGAATACTCGCGGTATAGATTATATACAGACGGTCTATACCCGCGCACTACCGCAGTCAATATTTCCTCCACGATCAATTATTACGTAGCTTTAATCAGATATTTATAAATAATCGTAGATCAATATCTATTTATATATATATATATAGGTATATACCTATCTAGGTAACAGCGAGCTATATATATATATATATACCATAATATAATGTAAGAATGAGAGACCGAGGAACGTATATAGAACGAATTACATATATATATATATATGTGTATCGAATCGAATCGAATCAAATTCCTTATACTATAAGGTACTTGCTGCGTCATTGGAGTGAAGGAAATTTTAAATTATGTAAATAACGATTATTCATTATTTCTTCCCTATATATATATATATATGGATATACCTATATATACAATATAAATATTGTATATAATTTTGTCGAATAAGCTCGCGGTTTTGGAATTAATTATTATTATATATAGGGATGAAGAATTAAGGGGAATATTAAAGGATTCGTACAATCGAAAACACTTTTGCAAGTTTAATATATATATAAATATATATAATATAGTATATATATATATATATATATATATGTATTAGAGTCGTAAATAAAAAGCAATGTTCTCGATAAATAAATAATAATATGATGTACATATACCTATAATAGTATATAAAGTATACAGAAAAAATATATATTATAATCCGAATAAAATTCAATATACATTTATATAGTAGTAGTAGTAGTAGTTAATATATTGTATGTGTGTATATAATAGTATAGTAATTATATATATATATATATATATATATATATATAGATCTTATTTTTTTTATTTTTTATTTTTTCGCCCATACACAGCACAGCAGCGTATATATCATATTTATAATATTATACCTATCATATAATAATATATATATATATCTGATACGCGTTAATGTGGATCGTTGTAAAATTCAATCCCTATATAATATATTATATAGGTATATATATATATAATCAGAGATAACGATTCGTATTAATATGTGTATCTAATCACACAACGTCTCAGATAATTTCTTTTAATATATATATATATATATATATATATAGGACAGCTATATATAAAACTATATGTAATAAAAGTGAGAACGCGATTGCGATTTGGGGGGGGGGGGGGGGGGGGGGGGGGGGCTGGGGGAATATAATACGAATATTATAATAATAGAAGATATTGATCGTATATAGAGGAACATTCGAGTTTTCTTTTTTTTTTTTTTTTTATATATAATATATATTTGGTTTTTGGTTTTTGGTTTTTTTTTTTTTTCTTTTCTTAATTTCAATCATATTCACGTTAATTATTTACGCGTCTTCGTTATCACCCCAGACATCATCACCGCCACCTGAATTAGAGGTGACTTCCTCGATTTTAGGTTCCTCGATCACTGCCTCGGCTATCGGTTCTTCTGGCTGACTGTCGCCACCTCCTTCGACGTTCACTGGCTCCTCGACGAATGTTTCTGCACCTGTATTAGCATCGTCCTCTTCCTCGGCTACCTCGACCTCGTCGATCTGTTAAAGAAAATATGTATATTTTTTTTTTTTTTTCCCCCACGTTTGAATCACAGAAAAAAAAAAAAAATTAAACAGCACGTTGTGCAACAAGTGCGCAAAGTTCGCGATTCCCGCACTTAGTGTTGCACATTATACAAGCCACGTGCGGGATTTAAGTACTTTGCAAACGCTGCAGAAGCACAATCATCGCATTAGTATATCGCGTCACTGATGCCATAAAGTCGTAAGTGCCAAAAAATTATTTTTTTTTGCGGATATGCCCAAACGATGTTATATGCCACGAAAAAGATTTTGCCACCAAAAACATGACATTTTTTTTTTTTTTTTTTTTTGGCGCTTACGACCTTATGGCATTAGTGACTCGATATATAAATGTAAATCGTCCAAACCTGAGGTTCCTCGTCAACGATCGGTTCGATCGGCCTCTCTTCAAGTTCCTGTTGCGTCTCCTGTACATCTTCAATATCCTCTTCTGCCGGTGCTCCACCAGCGTCCAAAAGCTCAGTAGCATTTGCCGCAGCTTCAGCAGCCAATCGTTCCTCTTCCTCTTGTTTCTTAAGCTCTTCTTCGAGTAACTTTTGCGCAACGATTCTCTCCTCTTCGGCCGCGGCCGCAGCTTCGATCGCCAATCTATGCGTATGTGGACAAAAAAATTTAATCGTCTTTAATTATATTATATTTATATAATTATTTAAATCTCAACGCATTACTTCGGGAAATCGGAAATATTTATATTTTCACACACTGCTTGGGAAAAGTTTGATTTTTCATAAAATTCAACATTTATTAACGCGCGTTTTGTGTTAAAAAAAAAAAAAAAAAAAAAAAAAAAAATAATAATACTATTACACAATCGTAGGGAAGACACCCACCGTTCCTCCTCCTCTAATCTCTCGGCTTCCAAACGTTCTGCCTCGAGTCTTTCCTCCTCGGCTATTCTCTCAGCTTCCAATCTCTCCTGTTCAGCTATTTCAGCGAGTCTTGCTTCCTCCTGAGCTTTCTCAAACGCGATTCTAGCCTCTTCTGCCGCTATCTCAGCCGCAATTCTACGCTCTTCTTCCAGTCTGAAATAACGGTTCATCGCAGTTAATATATAAGACACGTTTTTATAACAAAAAATATCTCGAAAGAGTATCTTACCTCGCTTCTTCAGCCTGTCTCCTCAGCTCCTCCTCGGTTGGCTTCTTTACTGTATATAAACATAAATCGGAAGTAATATTTTAACCGATTTTTTTCATATATTATAAGCTATAATTGTATAAAGAGTGTTATAAAATCGTGTAGGTATACAGGGTGAATATTCTCCACTTCTCAATTCGTCAATTTGATCGAAGTTCCTCCCAGATAATATTCACTCTGTATATTTTGAGCATATGAATAAATAAGAAAATATATATATGTAAAAGATACGCGCTTGTGTGTCATGTGCGTGCGCAGTGTTTCGAATTTGTTACTTTTATATATTAATTACTTATGTTTTTCACGAACGATACAAGTATCTCAGTATTAGGATGATCATGGTCGTTGATTAGATTACCCTTTTTCTCCTTTTTTTCTTTTTTTTTTTCAACCGTCTGTACTTCCTCGGGAATTTGATCAGGAATAGATTCAGCAACAACAGCAACAGGAGCCTCGATTATTTCTTCTTCTTCTTGTTCTTGGGGTGGAGGAGCTAAAATATAATCATCACATAGTGCACACACAGGGGAAAAAGGGGACTATACAAACTATAATATTAATTAATTTATAATTTATTACCATTTAATTACCATATAGTTAATTTCAATAATTAGTTTATAACATAGTTATAGACATTTCAGGTACTATTATAGGTATAATATACACACACACACTTACATGCAGCCTTCTTAGGTGCCGGAGCTGGTGCAGCAGAAGCCGCGGACTGCATCCATTCTGATTCATTTGCTCGTGCTGAAATCGAGGAGATAAACGTATAACATGAAAAAAAAACAACTACGATCTAAATTTTCTATACACGAATCTTAGAATCATCAAGCTTTAGTAATAAAGGTGTATATATAATTATATTTTATTAATTATTTTATTTTATACAGTATAAGAATATTAAAGCGGGGAATTGTTATATATATTATCTACTAACCCTTTCTCAGTTCTCTTTCTGTCAGAGGACTAGCGGGAGCTGTGAAATATACATAAAACGTATATATATACAAACAGGTACATATAGATGATAATTAGATTATTAGGAGGTGATCCCTAATTCGGTCATATTATATAATTATATTTTTAGAGGTACGTCTTATAGCAGTTTTCGTTTATATAACGTGGGGCAGCAGCATTATGAAATTTATAGAAAATAATCAAATTAAAGACCACGTCCTAATATATATATATATATACACAATAATTAGAGATGATATTTTTTTTTTTTTTTATTTTGTCAAAAATCATACTCGAGCACACAAAACGTTACGGATATTTATATATAATATAATAAATATAAGATATCAGGGACAACAAGATGCATATATCGTAAAATTATGATTTTTAGTCAACCCCGCACAAATTCGCGATGTGTTGAAAAAAAAAAAAAAAAAAAAATTCTTTTTTTTTTTTTTGCTCGATAGTAAAATAATTTCTTTCTAATTCTCTTAATTTCTATTAATTTATTAGTCAATAGCTGCAGGTAATAAGCGAAAACAGCAAACGAGTTTTAGTAGTAGGTAATAATATTAATATGATAATAATATCATTTATCGTTTTTTATTTTATTTAAATTTATTTTATTATATATATATATTTTTTTTTTTTTTTTTTTTCTATACGGTGATGTTCGACGTACATAGCGCGAGCATATAGCGATTGCGATATATTAATCAATTTATTAGAAATAATACGGTGAAATTAGTAACAATTATTATTATTATTATTATTATTATTATTATTATTAATTGGATAATAATAATAATAATAATAATAATAATAATAATGATGATGATGATGAAAATTGATGAATTTTTAACGAAGAATTATCACACAGAAATTATTATTATAAAATATGATAATTATGGAATAAATTTTTTTACGGACGTATAAAATAGTGCGTGGGTGTAATAATTATGTTATTAACTAATATACTACATAAAGGACATGATAATATTAATTGATATACATATACGCAGATAAAAGACGCTTACCTCTCCGGAAGCATATATAGGTATAATATATATGGGTGGATATATAGGTATAGGTATAATACTTATACACGTGCAGGCAGACACAATATATATGACATCGTCATATACACAACATTGCAGCAGAAATTTTGTAAATCATTTTTTTTTTTTTTTTTTTAAACAAAATTATTGTTAATATTTGATTGGTGATTTTTTAAAATTTGTTTGTTTTAAAAAAGTTTTTTTTTTTTTTTTTTTTTTTTGTTTATTATATTATTTTATTCTCATTTTCAGCAAAGCTATTATGGTATATAACAAATTTTATATAATATACGATTGATAACATCATATAATATATTATATTGTATAGTGAAAATGAAATAATTTTATTTCGTTGCGAATTCAGGGGTTCGCGTGTTAATTCTCGCGGGGATCTATATACATACGCGTATGTCGTTTATAAATTTTTTTTTTTTCTCATCATCTATTTATATATGAGGCCGAGAATAAGATGAACAGAGTAATAGGAAGAAGAAGAAGAAGAAGAAGAAGAAAAAAAAAAAAAAGAATAAAAATATATTATATAGGCGCGATTCGTTCGTGATTTTAATGATTTATCGTATTAATGCAGAAGATGGATCCGCGATAATCCACGATTTAAATTTGAAATTATAATATCGGAAGAATAAGATGAGAAGAAAAGAAAAAAAAAATGAAAATAAAATGATTAAATGAAATAAAAAAAATGTTTGAATCGGTTATGATCATAATCTCGTTAATAAATTATAGAAATTAAATCAGGTTGCGGATCTCTAGTCCTCCGTCAGTTCGGGCAAGGGACCTTCCTCATCAGTTTTCAATTTAGTTGAATCTTCGTTCAGCTCGGGTACACGATCTCTCCATCCCTGGCCTGAAACGTTCAAAAGATCCCTCGATCTTTTTTTGCTATCCAATTTTTTCCCCAATATTGTCTCTCGTGTGCCCTTATATATGACCATCCTGACCTGCACCACCACCCACGCTCTAGACTATTTATTATATCTCTCTTTCCTATAATATGTATACTAGGATTGCTAATTTACGTTTTTACGCTATATAATTGATTCGCGAAATATGTATTCAAATCTGCGGTAACAAGTTTTCTCACCCTTTCCCTCAGCTGTTCCGTTTCCGGATCGTTGATAAAAAAATTATTTCACACGTTGTGCGCCGGAGTTTATCGAGTATACTACGATTATATAATTATATAGATATCGGAATAAGAATAATAAATTTTGGAACAAAAAAAAAAAAATAAAAATAACTTAATTCCGCATCACAAATAATATTCTCTTCCACGAGAAGAGAATCGATACATAATTTTTTTTCTTTTTGTTTTTTAATTTTTTTTTTTTTTTTTTTATTCTGTTTAGACACAAAATTTAGTGTATTCTTTTTTTTTTTTTATCGTTCTACGATTAGACACAGAATACAATAATAAATGGATAACAAATCGCACATAAAACACAAGAAAAAGAAAAAGAAAAGGAATAAAGGAAAGAATATAAAAAAAAAAAAAAACGCAGTATAAACGGCAAGAGGTGACAAAAACCAAAAATCCACACAATTAACGGCGTCTCGAGGCCGTTTTTACTCTTTTTTTCTCGTATCTTATGCTCACTTATCAATGGTCTCTCGACTTTTCTAATATCTCTTTGCGAAATATATATAGTTCCAAAAAAAGAAATTAAATAAAAAAAAAAAAAAAAAAAAAAAAAAAAAAGTAATCTAGATACAATATCAACACAAACATTCAACAATTCAACCGTATATAAAATACTATACTAATATATTCGCACAAATCATCAAACCCTTATGAACACATACGGTGGGGTAAAAAAAAAACAAAAAAAAAAAATAAAAAAAAAAAATACAAATTCCTCTCTCTATAATTTATAATACACATGTGTACTATATTCATAACATCGGTGTTCGTGTTGTGTGCTGTGCAGTGAATATTATAAACTGTCGCGTTTCGTATATATAAATATAGTAGTAGTAGTATGTGTGTAGTGTGTGTATAAATATAATATATATGTATATAGTTATATACCATACACGTATTTCATTAGCGCGTAAAATTTATTGAAAATTGAATCTGCACATAATTTTTTAATTTTTTAATTTTTTTTTTTGTTTTTTCCATCAACGTATAAAAATTAAATCGAGGCGAACAAAATTCGTGTATACATATAATAACACAGTCGTCCGCGTAATGCATATACATTATATACCCATATGTTAGGATGGTCCTTATATATAAGATTTAGGATTCGGACAATTTTTTTTTTTTTTTCATCAGGTTTTCAAATCTAATTCAAAAACATTAATTTTCTAATTTTTTTTTTTTTTCAGATTTTTACCACAACTTTTTTCAACCCCTACTACCACCAAGAGGGTGAATTTCCACACGTGAAAATGGTGAGATTAAAATATCTGAAATAATTACGAAATTGTTAAAAAAAAAAAAAAAAAAAAAAAAAAAATTGGGAATTAACCGATTTGAGGGAATCCTCGAAGCCCTAAGTATACAAGGACCACCCTTATATATTTTTATATATATATGTATATTATTATATAATATGCGCATTCGACTGCATCTACACCATTACTCACAAGCGTTAGCTGCAGCCTGACGATTCTTGCTGTAGTAGCTGAGCAGATTTACGTCATTTTTAACATCAGCGGGTCTCAGGTCAGCCAGCTTGTAGTACGGCCTCCTACGTGAGTGAGGTTTACCACCTACGTATTGGACACAGGCGAGATTTCCTTTTCCCAAATTACGTTGTTCTGGCACCTGATACCAGGACGATAGCTCGATCTCCTTAGCAACATTTTTACGAGCGCCTAGTAGTCGGCGTATATAATCATCGCTGCGTAAACGTTCGGGTACTATTTCGTCGTGAAAATCGCTGCGGGTTATATAATATTAATTAATGCGGTTTTTTTTTTTTTTTTTTTTATTCCATTCCGTTTAATTTCACATTTATTTTCTCCTTACCTGGCTGATGGTCTTGGTACGAATACGTGGATACGACGAAGCAGGGAATCGGCCTTGGCGCGTATCTGACGAGTCTCATCGTCGAATAACTGCGGCGAAATATTCGTGTTTTAAAAAAAATGACTAGGTATACGATTTAGAAAAAAAAAAAAAAAAAAAAAAAAAAAAAATTCAACAGACCCTAATATTTATCATAATTATATAGATTCATCATCGATACAGCAAGACTGACCTAGAGATATACTATATTTCGCTATAACGATAATAATAAGAAAAAAAAAAAAAAAAATGCGTACCTACGATATATTTTATCGATAATTTTATTCTCGTGCGAATAATAAACCGTTACGAAAAACAAAAAAAAAATATGTCCTGCAGTGAGTGTGATATATGAGTATGAATATTTTATGTATAATATCGTATATAATACGTCAAGGGTGATCATCAATTAATCTAATATTCGAATTTTATATTCATCACAATTTCGTGATAATAAAATAATATTACATTGTGCAACAAGTGCGAAAAGTTCGTTATTCCCGCACGTGAATGAAAAAATCGAACTTTGCGCACGCCGTGTAGAAAAATTGTTTTTTTTTTTTTTTGGCCCGCTGTACTTAGTTTCGAAAAAAAAAAAAAAAAAAAAAAAAAAAAAAAAATGTCTAAAATGACGAAATTAATGACCCCACCCTGAAGTACATATATGTAGGTATAAATATGTGTCCGCGCGAAGCTTGGGACCATAATAAACAAACTTACGATGTTATCTTGCGAGTTAAGATATCTCTCGGTGTAAGATTTACTCGAGGTCCTTGGTAGTTCACGTATTCTGTTGTATTCGGCAGCAAGTACCGATGGTCTTACACGTGATTGTATCCTTATCGGTATTGGTGTCCCGGTGTGATATACGCTATGTATAGGCGAGTGGACAAAGGTCACCAGTCGTTTATGAGCCACGTACGGTAAATGAGGATAGCTCCTCACCTGGTCGTGCGGTATACGTAAATTCTACGTGTAACTAATTTTATACCGTTTATCGAATAATTAATTGTTAATCGATACACCGATGTTAGATGTATACTTCTCTCCGCGTTTATAGGATTATGCGTTTTATTAATAATTTTATAATTACTATATCCACTCGAATTATACGTGCGTGTGTATATATATATATATATGTATTTACATATTAGCTACCTATACGTATAATATATATTATCTAACTATATAAAGCATTTGCGTGAATATTTAGAGATAATTAGTTTATTATTATTATTATTATTATTATTATTATTATTGTGTTAAGTGTGCGGTGTGTTTAGTAATGGCGGTATATATACCGAGAATATTCGGTGAGACTAAACTTCGGCGCGCGCCTGTGTTGGTTTTTTTTTTTTACGTAGGAAGGGGGATCGTTTAGTCTCATCTAATATTCTCGGTATAAGCGTGTAATTAATATTCTGTATTATTATGCGATTCAAGGACCATCGTCTCTATATATATAGCGTTCGGAAATTAATTTCAGCGTTATTACATATAATAATATATTCTTCTTATTAATATTAAATGTATGTATATATATATCGAATTATTTTGCTCACCTGAATAACAGAGGTAAGAGGTACGTATGTAGGGCTCTGCGTAGAGTGGTAGTAGTAGATGTAGAGTAGATAGAGTAGAGTAATTATAGTTGATCAGTTTTTTCGTATACGTGCATGTGCAGCAGAGTTGCGATAATTTAGTAGCGCATATGACCCGGCGGCGGCGGTGCGGCGGTGGTGGTGTGGCACATGGTCAAGGGCGAGGATCACATGGGAGACAATATAGATACAAATAAGTATACAGGGTTAGTATAGGTATTCAATTTTTTTTTTTCTATTTATTTATTTTATTTATTTATTTATCTTCTATCTCTTTTTTTTTTTTCCTATATACTTGCGCCTTATATATATAACTTGCCTACATATATAGCAGCGGTTCGTTTATACTATATATACCGATTATACTATATATTCTATACACTGCAGCAGATTTATTAATACGCCTATATATATACGCGATGATATAGATATTATAGTATTTTAAAAGCGTCGAGCTGGTTTGGTTGCAACGTGCGATTTCTAATGCATATACTATGTGCAATGTGTGCGTTTGTGGGTGTATGTATA